>PVJO010029622.1:0-16775 GCA_004026905.1 Hystrix cristata
CTCAAAAAAAAAAAAAAAGATTGGGGATGTAGCTCAGTGTGAGGCCCTGGGTTCAACTCCTAGTAGTGAAAAAAAAGGAGCCCCCTCATCAGTGGAGGCTACTTGGGGAGCCACAAGAAAGCACTTGGGTGGTCTCAGCCAGGGGTGGAAAAGGGGCCGAGAGGGAGTCCTTCCAAGCAGGAATGAAGAGCAGTCCCCAGAGTGGAAAGGAGGCTGAAGAGAAAGTGGGCTTCTCCCACCCAGAAGTGACAGAGTGATGTCCCCACCTCCATGCCCGGAGTGTCGGAGGAGGCTGCTGGGCCAGAGATTGAAGGAAGATCCAGTCCAATAACAGTACCACAGGTCCAGCTGTCAGCCCAGCGTCACTCGTCACAGGAGGACTAAGTCCTTGCCGTCAGAGTGGAACAGAGGTAATCAATACATGCTGACAGCCAGCCAGGCAACAGAGACAGTGGTGTGATCTGACAGAGATTTTAAAGCAGCCACTGTGAAAATGAACACACTGGAAAAAAGAAAGCTAAAAGGCTTGAGGGGGGAGATCTTTATTAAGCATGTGGAAAAAATCGTTGTCAGTTCCTATAGAGATGAAAGTAAAGTGGAGGCTTTACTTTAACTTCTCATCACTCAGGCCAGAGAGGAGTGAAGACGAGGGTTGAGGGGTTGGCACCATCTTGGCCCTGCCCGGCAGTGGCCAGTGGGCGGGACTTGCCTGGGCCAGCATCAGGCTGGGTGAGCCTTCCGGGTGCAAGGCAGGTTTGGGCAATAACATCGCAAGGGAGGAAAGGCCGGAGCTGGGTTTCTGGTCAAGGAGGGAGCTGGGACTGACGTGACCTCTAGTAGAAGGCCTGGGGCTGGTGGTCGGGTGGCCGACCAGGCAAGAGGGGACCCCGGCCAGGAGGGTGCAGGTGGTTTGTCCTTGGTCCCGGCACAGACCAGTTACCCAGGAGAAGGAGCGTGGTGGGTCTGTCAGCGTCTCTCTGTGCTAATACCCAATGGGAGGTCGCAGGACAGGGGAAGCCTGCAGCCTGAGTTCTCCATGTTGTTGGGAGCCAACAAGCCAGGAGGGTCTGGAAGCAGCCCGGGAGGCAGAGGTAGTCCTCCAGCGATGAGGAACAGCTAGAATAGTCACCTAGATGTGCACTGAAGGACCGAAGTCACATTCGTCTCTGAAAGTTATCAGCCACAAGCAGCCAGGCAGCGTTTGTGCAGAGAAGGGGGGCGGGATAAATCCCAAGTGCCGGCTGCCTTCAGACTCTGGCCTCAGGGAGACTAACCTCTCCTCCCAAAGGAAGCGGCCCTGTCGCAGGCAAAATAACATACTCAGGAAGATGGGAATCACTGTTAGTGCCTCGGTTTCTCTGGTCTCCTTTGCCTTTCTCGTTCTTCTGCGTTTGTTACACTCTGTCCACTGAACAGGGCATCTGGTCTCAGATTCCTCCCTTTCGTCATTTGAAAATGTGTGAGAGGGACGGTCCTGGAGCTCTCTGACCATGAGAATCTCACTTCTACCCTGCTCCAGGATGTCGATGTAGTGGCTGGCGAGTGTGTGAAATCTTTGCATCTTCTGTGCGCTCTTTCTTTTGTGGGGTAAACAGCAGAGTGAAGGAATGGAATTCCACTTCTCTCTCTGGGAAGAAGAGGTGCATGCTGTCCATTTTCCCAGGCTTCTGGGGAACTCCAAGGAACACTGTGTTACATACTCGCACAAAAATGCGAGCAGCAACCTGTGCCTCCCCAGGTTCTGACAGTGTACACTCAAAGCATCATGGAACCGAGAGCCATATGTGCTGTTTCCCAGCCTGAGTAATGTTTAGAGATCCCCACTGCAAAACGCAAGTGCCCGAGACCCAAGAACTGGTCTCCAGTCCAGGCTGCCTCCAAAGGCAAAGTCATCAGCCACGTGGCACCTCCTGCCACGTGGCTTATGTTGGTCATAGGTACTGAGAGTACGGTTGGGTGGCGGGAGGACCTTGTGGGCACACGTTGGTGTTTCCCCCACGGCATGGCAAACTCAGGTAGTCTACGGCGGAAACCTTGCCCATCCTTCCCACAGAGGCTGCATCCAAGGGCAAAGATCGCCTTTCGATGGCATTATTTAATAATCTCCTTGGCAGAAGCCTGAGGCCAATTTCTTGATATTTATTTTTTGTATTCCTCTGTACTAAAAGGTGTCCATCAACGTGAGTGATCAGCAAGGTTGGACTAAGAGCAGAACTGCGGAGCTTCAGAGTCTCTCTGGTTGATCAGCCCCAGTGACACTGTCCTGGGAAAGGTGGAGGCCCGACAGAGGTGGTGGAGAAAGGGTGCCTGGGATGGCCGCCCTGAAAGGGCACCCTAAGTTGCTGAGAAAATGGGTTCTATTAATTAAACAATTGCTTATTGGGCACCTACTGGTGCCACATACAGTGTCGGAGCCCTGCAGTGGGCAGGCGGAGAGAAATAATGGCGTCCCTTTGCCCTTAAAAGTGTTACATTCCAACAGGAGAACAGACATAAAAATGAATTACTGTCAAATGCTAACTGTCGTATCAACACCAGTGTTCCTGGGTGTACTTTATGGGATGGAGAAAGGGCCTAAAAAAGTCCTTCAGCCCAAATCATGCTTGAGTTGGGTATGGTGGCAACACACCTATACACTTGGGAGGGTGAGGCAGGAAAATCATGAGTTCTAGGCCAGCCTGGGCTACATAGCAAACAACAAACAAACAAACAAACAAAATCATGGCCCCAAAACAATCTATGTGGCATTTTCATGGGGTCCCTTCTGCTGACCGCTGACTCACAGGTGTCCAACGTAGGTGTGGGCACCCTTGGAGGTGCACAAAGTAATCATACAGATTCAGAAATAAAGCATTATAACTCACTTTTATACTTTTTTTTCCACTTTTATACTTTTAAATGCATTTTTCCGTGTTTTATTTTTGCATATGTTTCATAATATATGAGGATGGTTCAGTAGAAAATGCTTACTGTTTATAAAAATGTACTTTATTGAGTGTGCATGGTCAAAAAAATTGATGCAAGAGTATGAACAAATGTGGGGATACCGCTGGGCTCATGGACCTGCCACCTGAGGCCGAGGCTCCCGGTGGTGCCTCAGGCCTCTGGGCAGTGTGCTGTGGCTCAGTGTCCCTGGGATCACCAGGCTCACCCGTCGCCATCTCAGCAAGGAGAGGGCCTGCTGGTTACCTGCATCATTTCTGCCGGGCAGGCAGATACAGTGATGGGACTTCTGCCTGCTTGTATGTCACAGAAGCATGAGGAGACAGACACCCAGCTAGGTGAAGTAATGCTCCAACATCACAGACTTATATGATTAATGTGCTTTCTGGCAGAAATCAAGAAACTAAAGCAACTGTGGGCTGATGTGTTGTACTAGTAAGAAATGAGCCCAAGTCTTAGGCAGAAAAGCAAAAATCACAAAACCGGTTGCTACAAGAATGATAAAAGCCGTAAAATGAAAGTGACAGGGTGAATGAATTAGCACAGCTCATGATTACTAGTGGAATTTGGCAGTCATATAGGCCAGAGTTAGAATTCCGCTCCACTCCTTCGTAGCTCTGAGATCTAAGCAGTTACTGAATTGTTTAAGCATATCAGGTGCTGCTCCCGGCTTGCACAGAATGGCAACTGTGGCCACCTGCGTATCCCTGTAGCCCTAGGATTGGGAAGGCCTGCGATTTAAACTGCCGTAGTTTACAGAGTACGGGAGGGGTTGGTCCTTGTGTCAGTCAGCTTTCTGTCCCTGTAACAAATACTTGCAATCAGTCAATTTATAAGAGAAAAGGTTTATTTTGGCCCACAGTCTTGGAGCTTTCGGTCTATGTTGGTTGGCCAGTTGTTCTGGGGCTTGTGGTAAGGCCTATCATGGTGGGAGGGTGTGGCCAAACAAAGCCTCTTCCATCATGGCTGAGCAGTGAAAGAAGAGAGAAAACAATAGAGAAGCCAGGGCCCCCCAACCCATGTTGAGGGCATATCCTGTGGCCAGAAAACCTCCCCCTCTATCCCACCTCTTAATGTTTTCTGTCACTTCACTGTGACACCATGCTGTGGACTGGGCTTCAACGCAGAAAGGGACATTTCGGATGCAAGCAATACCAGTTCCCAAAGGAAGGAAAGCTGAGCAGGTAAAAGTAAGTCTTGTTTACTACAGTAAGCCTCAGTTTCTTCATCGGGGACTAGAAATAAAAATACAGATTTCATAGAGTTGTTTTGAAGATTAATTAGACAAGATAATGTTTATAAAAGTGCTTAGTAAGGCCTGGCTTATAGTAAGTGTTTGATGATGGTGGCAATTGTTGTTTTGAATTATATGAGATGCTATGGTATTATTTAAATATCAGGCTCACGTTCTCAGGTAGGAGCGTCTTCAAGTATGTAAATCTCATGTGGGGATCCATTTGATTGAATGTCAATGGTGGAATGACTATTTGGAAGGGAACGTGATCATGCAATTATTTCAGTGGAAATCTAGGTTACCTCTGTCTCTGCTTCATGTGTGGAGTCCCATTCTTCTTCATATTCTTAAACTCTATGATTCTAAACAGACTTGTAAAAACATTGCAAACATAAGATAAAGTATTCTTGTGGGTCATTCTTTACCTGACTGCTCATTGCACAATCTCAAGGTTCTTGTCTTGTTTCCCTAATGACTACAAACCTGCCTCTGCCCTGGCAGCATTTTTATTGCCCTGGCTTTGTGCTAATCGGTGCCTTGGGCTGAGAGATTCCAGAGCAAGAAGTCCTGGGAGACAGAACCCTGAGAAAGGAGCAGCTGAAGGGCTCACTCACATTCAGGGTGACCAGACAAGCACTCCCAGATGCAGGCAGATAGCTCTTGTGTGCAAGTTCGGGTGGTGATTACCTGGATGTGGGTGAAGCTCCCACTGATAGAGCAAAATGGGAGAGGAGCCTCAGCTGGGTAGGTAAAGTAACAGGCCCGTTTTCATCTGGTTTAGCTGAGAAATTCAGAAAGGTCCAGGAGCACAGCTTGGGCAAGAAGTTCTTTGCCCTGCGAAGTCTCTCCCAGCCGGACTCAGAAATGCTCTTCTCCAGCCTTGGATGGCTTCTTCCGCTCCCCGAGTCCTTCCACACAGACAAACAACAGCCCACAGAGACTCTGGGAGCCCCTGGGCAGTTCTTTCTCTTTGCTCTCTCAGAGCCTTAAAAATAAAACACTCCCTACACACTCGTGGCAGCGATGTCATCGATGGAAGCTCGCTGAGGACACACAGGAGAAGACAAAGCACTGGTGCCTCCTGTCTGAAAATCAGGCATTTATTTAGGGCAGTGGTGTTTAGACAGTAAATCCTTAAAGCAGAGTGCAAATGAAGAGTTTAGTAAGTGGTAAATGTATGGGTGAGTAAACCAAAATTGGATCCAATTTTAAGCCCAAATAAATTTATCACAAACACACACTCACACACACACTCATACAATCCATTTGTGTTCATGTATGTGTGTACTCAGCAGATAAAATGTTTAATAAGGGGCTCTTTAAATAGAAAGGTCCCTGAATACATTTAAAATATGATTTGATTTACGGCATGCAACTTGAACGCAACCTTCAGGGAATACATTCTTTGCATAAATTGTGGAAAACATACAAAGGCAATGTTGAAATGATACCAAAATCTTTGGCTGAAGTGCATTTAGCTGTATATAGCTTTGGTTTACAAGAGGCGAAACATCCAGATGGTTTCCAGAATGGTTTTTCAAAAGAAAAAGAAAATGTTTCCCAAAAGCTTCCCTTGTTGTGGGTGTCCCTGACTTGGCCCAAGCCTCATCTTTCAAATATTCTTTCTCATTGTTCTCCTGTATCACTCTTCTCTTTCTTACAAGACAACTTTCTGAATGCCAGCCTTTCTTCTGTCTTACACACACACACACACACACACACACACACACACGGGTACACATTGGTAGAACACACACATACCTCTGCCTGTGGGAGAAACACCCCCACACGGTTTCTTCCTTGGTGGCTGAAGCCTGTCTGACCTTCAGTGTAGGAGCTCCTCGATTTGCTGGCCTGAGTAGCACCCCTTGGCCTTTCCAGTTGTCTTGAATGTCATGGCTTGAATTCTACCGTTAGCCAGGACAAACCTGCCTGTCAGCCACACATCTCCCTGGAGCGGAAGGTCCTGGATGAAATGAACTCTGGCCGAAAACCTGACACTCAGCCACCCTCCTGTTAGCGCCTCCTCCTCCAGCTTGCATCTGCACCCTGCTCATCACTGCAGGGACTAGGCAACATCAGGACATAAAGGCGACCAATAACTGTTAGAGTAAAAAAAGAAGAAAAAGTGTAGAAAACTGCCAGTATGAAGAGCTTTCCTGATTTGTATCGAATGGGTCAAATCCACAAACACCAGGGGTCTGCTCTCCCTCTGGGTTCTGTTCCCTTCTCCTGGAAGCATCTCTAAGGGGGGAAGCAACTCTGGGCCTCTGCTGACCACTGCCTTTGTCTGTGCACACAGAGCGGGGGGAGAGTAGGGTGAGGAGTCCGGGTGCGGGTTGGACACTGTGGGAGCTTTGTGACCTACTGCACAGTGAATTCCAGGGACCTCGGTCTCTTTCTTTGTCATGATAGCAAGGTGGTTTTTTTCTCTTTTTCCAGTACAGAATGTTAAACCCGGGAATGCTTTACCTCTGAGCCACATCTGCAGCCCTTCTTATTTTTTATTTTGAGACAGGGTCTCACTAAATTGCCTGAGTTGACCTTGAACTTGTGATCCTCCTGCCTCAGCCTCCCAGACTGCTGGGATTATAGGTGTCAACCACCTTGTCTGTTGATAACAAAGTTTTGAAGATAAAATGAGATTATTATGCAAATTTACATTGGGTGTTGTTACCTCTATGTGGAATTTTTTTCCTGGTAATATATAAATGCAAAGACTTTCATTTATGGGGAGCTGAGTGGTTACATGGTACAGCTTTTTGTGTGAGGTGAAATTAAAATCTAAACTGCAAGATGGTAGTCTGTGTATTTGAAAGGTTTTCAGAAATGGAAAATTTGTAAATGCCTTTGGAATACGTTCAGCAGTCTGGTTGTTTGAATACTGGAAAGGTGCTGTGTGTCACGTGGTTTGTGCTGCTTGAAGGTCTGTGGCATCTATCGGCACAGCAGGTGATCAGCTCTGGGGGGAGTGTACCTCTGCCTCTTCCCTGCACACAGCTGCCTCCGCCGTCTCTCCTGAGGGACAACGGTGGTCCCTGGAGGGTGGAGGAGCAGAGTGGGGGACACTCTTCTCTTCTTGCTGTCTCACACAAGGAAGGCACCCATGAGTGATGGCAGGAACCGTGGCCCCTCCTGGCCTTGGCTGGTTCACCTGTATCTGACCTTGGGAAAGTGTGCGATGTTTCCCTGAAGGGCTACGGGAGGTCCCTCCAGGGGTGCTGGATGGGGGCGAGGTGGAGGAGGACTTTGCCTTTCCCCAGGTTATTCCTTGGTCACACAGGGTCAAGGTCTTGGAGGCTGACCTTGATGTCCCCCAGGAAACCTGAGGGCATCTGGCACACTTCTCTGGTTCCTAAGGTCTTCACATCCCTCCCTTTTCTAACAGCCCTCACCCTCTCACCCATGCCCTCTTCCAGGGTCCCCAGCTGCCCTTAGGTTGCTCTCTGACAGCAATTAGTGAGTCCCAAGTCCTCTCTCCAGTCTTGTAAACTTCGCAGCCTTTATTACCCAGTGTTGGTGGCAGAGGGGCGGAGACCCACCCAACCGAGGATCTAAGCCTCTGGGCGAGGGAGGGCTTCCCTCCAGATGGTGGTTTGTGGCCTTGAAGATACTGGAAACCAGGCACCACCATGAAGACCAGTTTCTTCCCAAACCTCCCTCATTTGGATGCTCAGGGAGTGTGTTACCTGTTAAGCTAACTGTGACTCTCCCCTGTGAAATGCTGTCATTAGCCTTATTCTGCTCAAGGAGAACTGATGTGTCCCTCTGCGGTGAATTGCTTCAAAGTCTAACTTTTGTGAACTTGACACCGAGAAACACATACTTGCTTTCCCCTAAACCCTCAGAGATGGTGGTGGAGATGGTGGGTGGTAAGAATAACTTCTGTGGACCGCACCTTGGTCCAACATGACATACTGAGTGTTGCCTGTGTGTCGATGCAACAATAACCCTGGTAGCTGATACTTTTGATTGTTTGGTATGCTCCAGGCAGTGACTCGGGGGCTTTCCCTGTATGACGCTACTGTCATTCCCCAACCCTGTGCCATAGGTACTGCTCTACCTCCTTTTCACAGAGCGGAGCGTGACAGACTCGTGAGTGCAGGGATCAGTGCGCTGTGTCCACGACCACAGCCAGGAAGAGTGAGAACTTGTGTTTAAACCCATGTCCGACGAACTCTGTGTTTAAACATAAACCCCGGCGTTTATGTCTTATTCCCACCACAGCCGGCAAATATGATCGATTAATTGACTTTTCAAAAGAATCTTTAGCTCTCTGAGGTTGAAACTACAAGGTGGGGTCATGCGCTTTTGTGAGTAGTTGAGCAATCACAGCTGTTTACAGTAAGGCGCTCCGGGCACTGTTAATTGAGGTTTACCCTAACCAGTACGATTCCTTTAAATCTCCCGTTCTGGTTTGTTAAGTGAATTTTATGCTCCAAATGGGTTCCAAGTTGGCAGCCTGCAGGATAAATTCCACTGTTTATGCAAGAAACGGACATGCGGGCCATGTGCTTCGACCTCAACCTTGAAGGACCCCTTGGTGGAACATAAGGTCCATGCACCCTTCGTGTCGTGTTCCATCTCGGCCTGGCCTACCCTCCTGACGTTGCTGCTGGGCTGACAGTTGTGACCTCACTGGGGACCTCTAGAGCTGTTAGCCCCCCAACCTGCTTGGATATCAACATCACCTGGGAATTTAAAAGTGCGCAGACGCTGGGACAGTCCACTGAACTTTTAGAATCAGGACCTGGGCAGAAATCTGCATCTTCTAGATGCCGCCCTTGTCTGGGGACCCTGGTGATGGGGGCAGCTCTGCCTGCTGTGGGCCGCGCCCAACTTCCTCCCACACAGTGGGAAGCGTCTGTTCATTTCTGAGCTTTTCCTCCTTTGCGTGCATCCCACGGAGTGAGCGTCTCTCTGGTGTCAGAGAGCCGGAGGAAATGTCAGGCTCTGCCGAATGAAGTCAATATTTACTTGAGCAATCTTTTGGCACATCTGCGATATGAGCAAATGTCTCCAAATTGCTCAAAAACCAAACCCCAATCAGTAGTCTGTATTTAAAAATAGCCTTGACTTCTAAGATGCACTCACATTTTTGTTAACATATTTTTCTCATTACTTCTTCTCTGCGTGTTCTGTTGTTTGCTTATGTATCTCTCAAGAATTGTTTCCAGAGATGAGAAGGAAACAAAACAAAGCATAACTAGAGACAGATAGGAAAAGAAAATCCCAGTGCCTTTGATAGAGACTGAAATAATGTTTACTGGCAATTGTTTAAAATAAATATTATTACAATACAATAGCCTCGTAGTGATTAGTGCAGACTTGGCAATGCCGCAAACCTACAGGCAAGATTACAGACAAGAGCAAGACGGTAAACAAGTGCTTCAAGTTCTCCTGCAGGTGTTGTGGGGAGGAGGAAAGCGGATGTGTAGAGGGAAATGTCCACCTGACCTTGATTTTGGGTACTCTTGCCTTGGTCTCCCTCCTTAGCACGGTGCGCTTCTGTCATTGTGAATGATCCACATGTTAAAGAGTCCGCTGGTTACCTTATGTAGGTTTTCATGCTAGCTAGAGTCAGAAATTGGGAAAAATACATTCTGCAGAACGATTGAGCGCTTCTCCTTCGTGAGGATTCTTAACATAATGTTGGAGAAGAGACTCGATGAACAGAAAATTGCATCTCGTAGACCCTACAGTTCACCCTCTTGTTTCACAGACTTTCTGAAAAGAGCGGCTTTGATGGCATCCATGTTCGAACTTTTCTTTTAAATCATGCAACTTTTTTTCCATAAACTAATTTTGTTCCGATTCCCAATACCCAGGACAGATAAAAGCTGCGCTTTTCGAGTAGAAATGGGGGGCGGAGCCCTGCGTCGCTTTGGTACCCAGTTGGGATTTGGGGCCACGCCATCAGGACGAGCTGGGCCCCGGGAGGAGTTGTGCTTCCCCCACGAGGCCCGGGGCTCTCCCGCCGCTGCAGGGCCTGCTCTCTTCCTGTGTGTCTTCTGCCTCCGGTCAGCTCACGGCCGTCCCGGGGAGGTCTTCCGGGAGGTGCTGTGTGATGTGTTATAACTGTCATCCGAGTGGGGACCGTGACTTCCTGGCTTCCTTCCGGGATGGCACTCCCCACCCCTCGCTCGCCCCTGAGTCCCGTCACACGTTCGGGTCTAATTCTGGCTGTGCGAGGCATGCATCCCCACTCCCAGGGGCACCTCTTTCTCTTTAGTGTGCAGCATGATACTTCAGGATGGATGCAGACTTGGAGCTGCAGGAAGGTTCTTCTGTAAGAAAAATGGCTCACGCGCATGAATACAAAATGTGAGGTCCTGCCCAGAAACCTACCTGGAAGCTCACGTCTGATGAGCTCCACAGTAAGTTTGCCTCTGACAGTACTTTCCTGTCTCCTTTTAGGGCAGCCCTGCTTGCTCTCCTTTGCTGCTCACTCCCAGTTTACTCCCAGGAATCGTGAGGAAGGGGATTCATCTCATTCCCCTTCCTGTAAGGTCTTTCCCAGTGTGCGGAAAAGGAAAAAATGAACAAAGGGTTACCTGGACACAAATCTAATTGACCAGCCCACTGAAAACAAAGAAAAGAGTGTTGATGCTGAGGACGTCACAGAGGAGGGACTCCATCCATAGATCGAAAACTGCAGTCTTGCTCTTCAAGGCTTAAGGGGAATAGAAAAAGCTCAGTTAAATGGGCCCTCTAAAAGACGGGAGCCAGGCCTCCTTGGAGGCTCCCACTAACCTGAGGCTCCTCACATCCTTCCCAAGGTGCTAGTGTGACGGCTGTGTCTAGAGGCCCCCCAGAGCCTCGTGTGCTCACAGGTGGGGCTTTTTCAGAGGTGGCTGGATCCACAGTGTGATGCTGAGGTTAAGGCTGTGTGGTCCACTGATTGGTTTGTCATTGCCCTAATCCCAGCAACCTAGAGAGTATAAAAGCGACAGAAGAAAACTGCTAAGGTCTGTTGCTTGCAGCTCACCATGAGCTGTTTCTCCTCTGTGATGCCCTCTGCCAGGCCACTCTGCCTTGGAGCCAGCTGACTATGGACTGCAACCTCTACAAACTCTCAACTAAATAAACCTTTCCTCCTCTAATTTTGGGCATCGGGTATTTGTCTCAGTGACTAAGACAATTACCAGACAGAGAGCAAGAACTCTGGAGGTGGGGCTACTTCCAGAATAACAAGAGCAGCCAGCAGCCTCAGGCGAAGAGCAGACACATGAGGATCCCAAGTTCACTGTGATGCGGAATGAGGGAGGTCACCGTGCGAGGGTGGGATGACCTTGTCAACCAGAAATTTGAGCGTCCCTGGTTTTAACTGACCCCAGATGGAGAGGGAATTACCAATTCATTTCAGATTTTTTCAGATATTATCACAGTATCTGGCAAGAATCCGAACACGTGAATCAATCTCTTTTTTAGCTGGTAATGATTGCTTTTTTGCTTTTAATAGTAATGCTTAATGAATTCTTGCGTTGAAGAAGCGCTTTGGAGATGCAATAGAAACACTAATTTTAACAAACTAATCAAGAATGTCTTAAAAGGTAAAACACATTACAGAGTCCTAGGTCACAGGCCTGACTCAGAGGTGGGGTGTTTGAAAACACCAGGTCGAGCTCTAACTCTGAAAGACCAAAAGGAAACGTAGTGGTGAAGTAGGAAAGAAATTTGTTCAGAATGGCCGCCCCGGCAAGAGCGGTGTGCCGGAGCCCTCAGCCCTGCCGTCCAGGGACTGGCAGAAGTCTTGGGGTCACCAGGGAAGGAGTGAAGGCAAGGCCCGGGGCTTGCATATCAGGAGATCCTGGTGGGACCGGAGGTCTAATTGATCACGATCTTGGCATCAGTCAAGAGTTTCATCCACTATGAAAAGTTCCTACTGCCTGGTGGTAGTTTTGTTCCTTATTACACGATGATTATGGATCAGACTTGCTCCTGGAACCCAAAGGCAGACTGACTCAGAAGGGCAAGATGGAATGAGTTAGGTCAATGTCCCCACGTAAAGCCACTCTGCCATTCCTATCGGGGGAGGGAGAGGTCGTTTCTTCTGTGACTATGTCCAGCTGATGGGGAAGCAAGTAGGATTTTGAAATGGGGTAAGAAAACTTAGTTTCTAGTATCTTTTTCGGGAATATAATCGACTGGTCCTCACCCACACGAATAGGGTGAGGACCAGTCTTATAAATGCAATAAGTCGATAGTACCCAAAGAGGAAAAGAGGAGTAAGGAACATTTAGAACTAATCAACCTTGTATTACCAGCTTTTAAACAAATGCTCCTTAAATGATTAACATGTCTACATGCAGTGCCAAGCAGGAAGTTTAAGGTAGCAAAAGGAGACCGATGGAACATGAAGGCAGAGGTGTCGAGCTTCTGTCCTATTTTTATTTACCCATTGGACTTCTGCAGACCCAAGTGAAGAATCAGTGCCTTTAAATTCTTGTCACAAAAACCATTTGAGGTTCAGAGTCTAAAATAAGAATATTGGAGGAGTAGTTCCCAAAATAAAATGACAGCTACTTCTCATAGAATGTTGGAGGACACCAAGTAACATTCAGGATTGAAAAGGGGTAATTATGTTAACAGAAAAAGTAGAAAAGACACTGCAGGGCTGTGTGTGTGTGTGTGTGTGTGTGTGAGAGAGAGAGAGAGAGAGAGAGAGGGAGAGAGAAAGAGAGGGAGAGAGAGAGGACCTCTGTATAGTTGGATGCCAGCTTCTTGGTGATTTCTCATCTCCATTGCAAAGAGCAAGAGGAAATGAATTTCAACTCAGACAAGAAGGGTTTATGTCAGACAAAGGATTTCCTGAAAATGACCTTTCATGTGGTCAATGAATGGGTGTCTGGATCTGGCCTCTCATGCCCAGAGGGAGAGGAGATGTGGTCCTGAGTGCTATAGGGAAAGGTGAAGTGAACCAGAGTGGACGGCTGAGTGTGGTGATGGGGAATCTGGTCCCCAAGATGCTTCTGGAGCAGCCAGGCGGAGGGGGTCCTGTTTCACAGGGCTCAGGTATTCACTATCAGGCAGTAGTACACAGTAGCACGGTGTGGAGGGAGATGGCAGTAGGCTTGAGCAGATCTTATCATTTCCCAGGTACGTGATTTGGGGTAAGTCTCACATTCTTTAGCTTTGAAATGAAGTGCAAGAGAGTAACTACTAACTGGATTGATTTGAAGGGATTAACTAAGGTAATATATGTGAAGCATCTAATACAGTGACAAGAACTTGGGAATTACTCAACAAATATTCTTTTCTTATTTCAATATTATTTTCTCCATTTACATCTTTAATTATTCAATGGATTTTTTGAGAGGAACTGGCATAAAATTTTTATTTTATCTGGGTGTGGGGTTATACGTCTGTAATCCCAGCACTTGGGAGGCCGAGACAGGAGGGTTAAGAGTTCAAGGCCAGCCTGGGCTACATCTGGGACCTCGTTTCAAAAAACAACAAAAAAAATTTTTTTAAATTTTGTTTTGGTAAACCTTAGGATCTACTGTCTTAACAAATTTTTAAATTTATAATACAATATTGTTGACTCTAGCTAGCTAGACTGTTGTGTAGAAAATCTCTACAATTTATTCATCTTGCTAGACTAAAGCATCACATCCATGGATTAGTAATTTACCATTTCCCCTTCCCCAGTCTTTGACAACCACAGTCCCCTCCTTGACCCTATTAATTTCACTGTTTAAATCCTTGATATAAGTGGAGTTATGCAGATTCATCTTTGTGTAACTGTCTGATTTCCCTTAGCCTAAAGTCGTCAAGGTTAGTCCATCTTGTCATATATGGTGCAGTTTCCCTCTTTTCAAGGGTGAGTAATAATCCATCGTCTGTACACAGAACATATTCTTTGCTGATGGTCATTTATGTCATTTCCACATCTTGTTATTGTTAATAGTGCTGCAATACAGGAGAGGAGACATCTTTTCAAGATCCTACTTTCAGTTCCTTTGGGTAAATGCGTGGAAGCAGGAGTGGTGGATCACATGGAAGTTCTGTTTGTAATTTTTTGAGGACCCTCCACACTATTTACCCTTTTGGAGATTCTCCTCAGACTTGACCCTCCACCTGCTTGTTTGAGCTGGGACACCAGCCTGGAACTGGGTTTCACAGACCTCCCTCAGCTCTGTGCTGCCAGGGTTCTCAGATCCTGGTTTTCAAAAGGTGAAAATTAAAAAAAAAAAAAATGGAGTAGGTGCCTGGGAATTCACCTGGGCTCTGCTGGCAAGTCATGGACCCATAACTCAAACACATGAGCTTCTTCCCTCCCTTCCCCACTTTGGTGGGCAATCACACCAGGAACTGAGATGTCTGAGGTTGAAAAGGGAAGAGTTGGAAACTTCGGTTCATTTTGGTTCATCTATCTGTGTTTACAGATGTAGCCTAGAATCCAACAATAGTAATTATTTATGGAATATATGAAAGTCCATTATCAACTCAAGTTCTTAAGAACCTTATTAAGTAGACATTTGTATCAATAGGGCTTAAATCAGAGACAGAACCTCTAGGAGCCACACTATGAGAATAAGGGATTTATTGTAGGTGCTTGACCTAGCGCAATTGTAGGAGCTGGTTAAATAATCATGTGAGACTGCTTCTTTGGGTCTCGGGCTAGATCCTGAAGTCAGCAGCGAAAGCAGTAGGGAAACACAGCACTCGGCCTCTAAGAGAGTCCCGGCGATTCTTGTGTCCCGGCGTCATCAAACGCTGCGTGGTCCCTGTCTCGTTGTTCCAGCAGCGTCTCTCTAGCAGAATGCAGCAGAATGGATGGTATGTCATTTCTGAGACCGAGAGATTGAGGCATAGAAGAAAAGAGACTGGGGCTTCTCTTCTCTCTCTCTCATCCTTCATTCTTGGACAAGCCACCTGTCTCATTGCAGTAGTCCTTTGGGAAGGCCCAGGGAGCAAGGAGCCGACGTTTCCAGTCAGTGATGAAGACTGACCAAAAGACACAGGGTGGGCTTGCCAGTGGGCTCTCCAGTCCCGGCAAGTCCACAGCCCCGTCCAACAACTGGACAGAGACATGGTGAGAGGCCTGGAGCCAGAATCAGCCTAGCTAAGTCTCTCCTGGGTTTCCGACCCTCTTCCAGCCACTTCCTTTGTGAGCAATAATAAACATTGGTGTTTGGAGTCCTTTGTCACCCAGCCAGATAGCTGACACAAGAAGAAAGTGAGGCTCTTAAGTAGAGAAGACGAGAACAGCTCAGAGTTTACAAGATTAAGCAGCAGCCCCGAGGGCAGACCAGAACCTGCATTCCTCTCATGCTCCTTCTAAGCTTTTGTCTTTGAGGACGCCTGACCTACAGGAGAGACTGGGACCTTCCATCACAGTGCTAAACATGCACCTCACCTCCAGCTGCAGAAGCCAGGGCAGCGACTGCAGGCCGGGGCGGGGGGTTGTGGTTGTCCCTGAGAATTGCCTATGAAGGGAGTAAGTGCTAAGCAAGTAGTCGATGACCAGTTGATGACCAGCCTGTGGCAGGGGTTAACTGTTCATCCAGCCACTCCCTTTCCTTCTAGCATCCAGTCAGGTGACATTGTTTACCTCCCTGTGGCTGAGGACAGCCCCGTCATTGTGACTTGTTCAGTGGATGATGGCTGGACATCACATATGCTATCCTGGACCTGGCCCACAAGCCCCCACCCCTTCTCCTTCCCCTCCTTTTCCATCTTGGCTGTGAGGATCCAGCAGATTGCTCTTGGAGGACAATGGAGTCATGGAAGGAATCTGGACCCGAATATCCATGTGAGTCAGACCCTCTTCCAACCTGCACTGGTTTGAGACAGGAGTGAGAAATGAGCACATTGCACTAAGCCGATGGGAGTCCCAGGGCACTTGGCACAGCTGTCTGCCTGCCCGAGCACATTCGGGATGTTAAATTATCTGCCCGAGTCACCCAGCTACCGTGGGGTAGACCAGGACACCCTCGAGGAGGGTCTCAAACTTGGATCTGTAGAAAAACATGATCAGAATCACTCAGGAACTTTTCAAAATACGTATCTTTCAGTTCTCCAAAAATGCCATTGCTATAGTTTTTTAGGGGAAAGGGGAGGGAAGGGCTTTAAATCTATTTTTAATGTGCTCCCCCGATGATTCTCCTGCCTGGCCGCTGTTGGAAGAATGCTCAGCACCAACAGCTATTCTAAAACACATGCGCTGAGGTCCTGGGGAGCCACGTCGGATCGGTAGGAAGGTCAATGAATATATTGTCAGGTCTGAGAGCGACAGGGGGAGCTATTAATAATTACCCTGGGAAACCAGGCACCAAACTGGACTTTCCCAGGCAAGGTGGCACTTGAAAGCCTCCGCATGAGCGCAGGACAGGACAGCTGTGTTCCCTGCCCATAAAACTGCTCTTTCCTGTCAAGAGTTTCCAGTTCCTCCTGAGAGTACTGGCTGCCCTCTGGGCAGGACAGAGCTGGTCTTGGAGCCAAGGGCAAGGCTGGATTTTGGAGGGGACTCCCAGGGGAGCCCCAGACGCCAGCACGATCAAATGGAAAGGGCCCTGAGGGCTGGGCAAGGAGGCAGAGTATTTGCTGCAGCCCACAGAGAGCTGGGACCGGCAAAGGCTTCTTCAAAGGCACC
>PVJO010029623.1:0-16572 GCA_004026905.1 Hystrix cristata
GAGTTTGATTTTCCTTTTGCCTTTGCTTACCAGTTCTTCCTATTAAATTCCTGCACAAGGGATAGCGCCTCAGGACTATGGAAAGGCTGAAACCCTCAGGTCATCTTCTTCCTGTGACTTCCTGGCACTTACACACCAACACAGCTCATTAGGTACTTCATCACACAAGGCCCTCTGATAATAGTGCAAGTCAAGTCAGTGACAGCCGAGGATGTAATTCATGTTCACAAAGAACCAGCTACCTAAGACATCTTTTAGCTACATTTATTGAAAACGTGTTTTTCTTCATTTGCACAATCCTTTCAGATTAAGTAGTCTTTATTTTCTGCCTCTGTTGTAATCAGAATAAGAGATGAAAATTAGTGTTTTAAGGCAGATTCAGGACTTCCTGAAAAGTCTCTTAGAAAAGTTGGATCGGAGCAATTCCAAGGTGGCGCGGTGGGTTGCTGCACAGACCGTGTAGGGTCTAGCACACTGATGGCTTTCTGCTCCATCGGTCCCATCACGTGCCCCTTGTCCTCACCACGCCAGCACCGGACCCAAGGTCTGTTGAAGTAGATGAGAGAAGCAGAGGAGCAAGCTCCAACACTGTTTTCTGGAAAGTGGCCAGAAGCTACCATATGACAGTCTGCTTACATTGTTTTAGGTCAGACATGGCGTGGTCTCACATCTCTGTGATTGAACCTGCGAAGTCCGGGTAGCTGGGTGAGACCTATCGCCAAAGACGGAATGAATATCGAGTGTACGTTAGCAATCTCACCATGTAGGTTTGTTCATCCATCTGGTTAGTAAGTGGCTTGAGTGTGAGGACAGCAGCTAGCTTTCACCCTTCAACATTTAGGAAAGAAAACAAATCTTTTCAGAAACTTTGTGCGGAGTATGAAATGTCACCACACCTGGCGAAGTGGCATAATCACACTCACATCTATGTTACAGGGCTGATGTTTGCACTTCTGAGATTAGAGAACGAAAGACTGACAAGACAAAGAGGCAGAACATGTTTTCCTTTGAGAGTAATGAGGAGACCATGCCAGATTCTCTGTTTAACAGCATCTCGGGCTGGCCTTCTGTTCGTGGGGTAACCAAGGACCAGGGTGGGGCCAGAAACAAGATTTTTTTTTTTTTGTCAAGGCACCTGGAGTTAATTTCACAGCGGGAGATTGGCCCACGCTCTCCAAATTGAAAAGACAGTTTTATATAAAGTAGAATTCCAGCTGAATTTGTAATGTACAATTTGTAGTCATTTTAAATGGTATTTTGTTGTCTTGCATTGATAACTATTATGCGTGGAAATCTCCTTTACCAACTAGAACATTTGCAATGAACAATCAGTCAAAGCAAAATGCACTTGGATAGTCTTTAGGGCTATGTTATCTAAAGTTCTGGTGATTCCTGATAAGCATCCCTGCCCCACCTCCCCAAAATAAACACCTTTCTATTACCCACAGTGTGGGCCCCAGGTCCTCTGACTCCCTTGTCTGTAGAGCTACATTAACACATTCTTCTCTGACTTCTTTAATTGGCTTCCTGGTTATCACATTTTGTCAATCACTCTTCATATATATGAATATCCATCCACTTCTTTTATGTTCCTCGTCTCTATTTCTGTGTTCTGTTTCCTCAGATTTGGCCAGGGAGATTTTTGTCCCTTCAAGTAAACCCAGGGAGCAGTAAGTGTGAATCTTACCACTCCAAAGGTATTCTGGCTCTTCCAATTTCCTGTAAGAACCCTCTCTGTTTCGTTCTTATGATACGAATAAATTACTTCCTGACTGACGCTTAAATGTATGAGACATGGAATGTACTACAAAGGAATGGATTATATTCTCTGTGGTGTTAATTAGATATCAGGAAGGAAACTCTTAGTCTATTATTATGATCTAGAATAAGTCTTACAAGATAATAGACTCATATTCTAGAAATACATGGGTTTCAGGTAGAAGAAGAAGAAAGAGATCAGAGCTGCGATAGTGGTGGCTCCCTGTGCATCCAGGTTTACGTGCACGCTGGCTCTCCCTAGACACCTCAGGAAAGCCTTGGAAGGTATTCATGTTCTACTCCTTGCCTTTCTTCACCTGCCTTGTTCTCCTAATTTTTAGCCATTCTTCAGATTTTTTTTACAGTCCTTGTAAATTAGCCCTTTAACTAAAATGATAAGTAATGATTTTCCAAGATAATTGTTGTTCAAAATGGTTCACTTTACTGCAAAGTGATAATGGGTAAAATAAAGCTACTTTTATTGCTTTTTATTTTGATCCCAAATACGTAATCAAAGGAAAATAACAACAGATCCAATAAGCAGTAGAAAATCAGAGACTATATTTATGCTACATTCCAAAATGTAAAAATAGGTGCTATTTTCTTGGAAAATTAAAAAAAATGAAGACTCATTGTGTTTTCACATGAATTTTATGCTGTTCCTGAAGCTTTGGAAGTTAAAATTAATATTTTCTAAGTACAGAACTAGAAATTCTATTAAGCAATATTGTTGGTCTTAGAATTAACAAAAACCTAGTAAACTAGGTGGTTAATGGGCTATCGCACCAATACAAAGAAAAACTTCGATCTCTACTGTTATGGGTAGAGGTTGCCATAAGAAAATCAGTTTGACTTGACAACCTGCTGAGTGTCATCTATGATGTAAGGTAGTCCATTGGAACACAGGGAAACTTCTGTGCTGCTTATATGGG
Source organism: Hystrix cristata (assembly GCA_004026905.1). NCBI lineage: Eukaryota > Metazoa > Chordata > Mammalia > Rodentia > Hystricidae > Hystrix > Hystrix cristata. Next base: position 2,691 of record PVJO010029623.1, read on the forward strand.
CTCACCCATATCACCACCAGCATTTGCCCTCAGAAATGTTGTAAACACACCTTATTACTGGGTTTTGGAGTACTGGAGTTTTCTTTTAGAGGTGGTGTCTAGGTTCTTTCCATCCTGAACAAAGAATTGGTTGCAAGGCTGGGGATTCAGCTCAGTGTCTAGAGTGCTTACCTTGCAAGCACAAGGCCCTGCGTTTGATCGCCAGCACCAAAAAAAAAAAAAAAAAAAAAAAAAGAAATGGTCAAGACAAGCATGAAAGGTAGTGGGGTTTTACATTTATTAAAGGTATAGAAAGAAACATGCTCTGCAGAGAACGTTCAGGCCAACTAAAAGTAGGAAAAGAGGTACATGCTACAGGGTGAGAACTGATCACTGTGAAAGTGTGAAAGAGAAAACACAGTGGCCACAAGGCAAATGGCAGCTGTCTTTTGTATTTGCCACTCCTCAGGCTGACATCGGGTCTAGGCCATCCTATTAAAAACCTGCTTGCATTCTCAGGAGAAGAATTGAAGATAGTGTTCTCTGATTGGTTTCAGGCACAGGGCTTTGGGATCTGCTGTACACATGCGTTGTGGAACTCTGTGATTTGACAGGTCGTGCCCATTTCCCCAGTCAGTTTGCCACATCTTACTTTCCTGCCTCCATCTGGAGCCTAGATGGTCAATTAGTTATTCACAAGCCACTAGAACTGATAAGAAGGAGCATTTTAAAACACTAAACATCCCAATGAATTTTAAAGCATATGAACTGGGTAAGAGAAGGGATGAAAAGAAATGTAGAGAAAGGATTATAAGTACATTGTATATCATCACTTCAGATGTATGAATAATTTTCAACATGGCAAAAGAAGTTTTTAGGAAAAAGTGAAAAAGCAGCATTTGTCACTCTTTGTCTGGGGGAACAGATCTTTAGAAACAATAAAGTTTAGTAAATTACGCTTGGCTGATGACAATACTCAATTTCTAATCAACACCTCTTCCAGGAAATTCTCAGGGAGGGTAGCTTTGAATGGGAAATGATCCTCTATGCAAAAATGTTTTTATATTTATCAAAAGTAGCCAGAGTTGAGAAAATTTGAGAAAGTAATCTAGACTGATTACTACATAGTTACGCTTATCATGGAAAACATTTTCTAGACCCCGCTCTCAATGATTCAGAGACAGTAGCAGGATTGGATTAGAACTAGAGACTCTATATCCTCTTGAAGGTTGAGGTCACATTTGAGGCTTCTAATTTCTGTGTAGGATAGGCACATCCTATAGTACAGGGCCAAGGAATATTTGTTGAATGGATGTATTTGGGATACCAAGAGCAATCGTGTACCCATTAGGGCCTTTCGGAATACAGGAAATAAAAACTTTTTCAGTTTACTTTAGTTAAAAAATGTAGGAGCTGATCTGGTGGTGGAGGCGTGGCAGCCAGAATTCTTGCACAGAATCAATTTATAGACATCTGCTAAGATATACTTTGCTGCTTATATTATTCATGCCCTGCTTTGGGGTCTTATTAATTAGAATCATGAGCTGCCTTAGATAAAATTATAACTGCCTGAGAAGTGGTAAAAAATATGAACCAATCTGTATAGACTTCTGCCTGGAATGTTCCATGTTAAAGAAATGTGTCCAAAGGTCTCATGCTGATAAAGAACAACTAGTTCAAAGGCTCCCGTCTCAGGTTAACATGCATGGAGACGAGGGATGGGGCTGCTCAGCAGATGAGGTAAAGTGCAGAAGATTTTGGATTCACCACTTGAAGACATGCCCAACACAGATGCCAACACATCAGTAACACAGCGATGGCTGATTCGTAGGCTGTGGTGCAGGTGACATCTAGGTGCAGTATTCTAAAGGGAAACATACAAATGTGAATTTTCAGGATGTGTAGTCTGTTCCCTCTGTGCCATTCTTATCATTTAAAGTCTAGGATGGACAGTGGAAGGAGAAGTACAATTTGCTTCTATGACATGGTACCAAAATCCTTAAATGTTGCGCCCACCCCCAGAGATTGTAGTGAGATGGCTGCCACAGCCCAGCCCAGCGAGCTACTGTCCAGGTATGAGGAAGTGGTTTACAATGACTCCCCACTCACTGAGTACATTAGCTTTTCCGTTGTTGAGGCAAATTTTGCAACACCCACACTTAAAGGAAGAGAGTTTTATTTGGCTCATAGTTTAGAACATATATTCTGTGTTTGGCTGGCTCCTAAGCTAAGAACATCATCTACATAGTTCATGGTGGCTGGGAGTCAGCACAAGGGAACAGTACCAGAACGGGAGGGTCAAGGGACCAGATATAGACCCCAAGTCCATGCCTCCGTGAGCCACCCAGACACACAGACAAGTGTGCTTTACTAATCTGGGTTGTTTCCAAGCCTGTGAATTTGACAATCCCCCTTAACCATCACACCTTTCAACACGATACCCAAATACATATCCTTAAATCACGCTTAGTCTCCAAATATACACAAGGTCATAATTACACCTAACATGATACCACTATTCCACAAAACACAATAATCTCTTTCTAAAGTTGCAGCAGCCTCAGCATTGATAAAAGGTCCAGTCAAAGTGGCTTCTGAGATTCAAGGCAAATGTTACACTGCGAACCTTTGGGGGGAAAAAAAAAGAAAGAAAAGAAAAAAAAGAAAACAAAAGGAAAGTTACATAATCTCAAGGCATAATGGAATAGAGCAAACATTCCCATTCCTAAAGTGAAGAATGTGGGAAAGAAGAGAATCAGACCAAAGCAAAGCTAAACTCAGTAGATGCAATATTAAATCCTGTAGCTCCATTAGATCTTAGTGTTCAGAGCACATGGTAGTGAGATGCAAGCTGCTATGGCCCTACTTGTTGCAGCCAATGTGGTCTCTCACTTGCGCTGGCTTCTCTTGCTGTCTGCAGGCTTCCTCTGCAGACATTTCATATTCATATTAGTCAGCTTTCCTTTCATTTGAACACAATACTCACCACCCAAAACTTAAAGGAGCAGAGGTTTAATTTAGCTCGCAATTTCAGGAGATTCAGTACATGATCAAATACCTCCAAAGCAGGAGGATCATGGCAGAGTGGCATGGCTGAGCACAGCTGCTTAGTCCATGGCATCCAGGAAGCAGAGCAGGGGGGCAGCACCAGAAAGGAGGGAGAGAGAAACCACATATAACACCCAAAGTCACGGAGGGAGAGGGAAACCACATATAACACCCAACACCCACTCAGACATAGACAGAGTGGTGCTCCACCAATCTTCTAGGTAGCTACCCAGCCAGTCCACTTGACACAATCGAGCTTAACCATCACAAACTTCCTGGCATCTCTAATTTCCTGAGTCTCCACTGCACTATTATCTTCACTTCCATAGCTTTACTCACTGTCTTCTCGGGGGCTCCTTGCCTGGCCGCCCAGGCTTTCCTCTGAAATCTGTGTAAGAGCCTCCTGTGCTGGGTAAGCTTATTCATGTTAATTTGATAGGCTTGGGATCTACATAGCGTGTTAGTACAGCATGCAGCTGGATGTGTCTAGGTGGGTCATTTAGGCATGACTTCGGTTGCTATGTGTGGTCCCTGGCGCCTTGGTTGTTTCCACACCCTGCTGCACCCCCTGGTGAAGTGAGCATCTTTGTTCTTCCGAGCCTTTGCATGATGTTGTTTATTTATATTTGGTTATGTATCTATGAGTTGTGAGAGCTTTTGAATATATTCTAGATATAAATTGTTTATCAAAATTAGAATTTATCTAAGATTTTTTTTCCATTTGCTTTACAGCAACTGTCTTCTGAAGAACAAAACATTTTAATTTTGTTCAGCGTAAATCATCCGCCGCACCAACATTTGTTTATGCCTATTTAAAGGGGTTCCCTGGGAAAATTTGTGTAAAGAGAAAATACTGTCAAACTAACTTTTGTAGCTTCATCTTTTATTTCCACTCCCGTTTATCTTCGTGTCTTTCAAAGCTGTCTATCTAGGATTATGTGGGGCTTTTGGAGGAGGGTGCTGGGGATCGAACTCAGGGCACTGTGCTTACCGGACAAGTGCTCTACCACTGAGCTAAACCCCAGCCCCAGATTATTTGTTTTTGAGCATTATGAGACCCCACAGGTAAATTAATGCAGAGCCCATATTTAATTCTTAATGATTAGCTAGAACAAAAAGCAATTAGGGACTAAATATATAGTGATATGATAGAGTTCTTTGCTCAGATATATTGTCCTAGCCACCAAATAAATCTTGAAGAACAGCCGTTCTGTCATTCTTCCTTCTACTCATGAAAATCATGAAAATATCTAATGGAGAAAAGCTACATTCCTATGTGTGATAAATTGGAATTTTAAATACAGACATAAAGTTGTAACTAAAAATCACATTTCATGCATTACTTTTTAAAGCACCTTTTGTACATTAAGAAACAGTAGATTATAAAACATCAAGAAAACAAATGTTCAGCCTCATTACATCACTCATGTTTTCTGTTTCAACCTAGAAATTTAGACTTCTAAAATAAATTTAGGGAGTGTTGGGCTTAATCACAGTATTTTACAGATGAGGAACTGAACTTTTGAGTTGTTAGACTTACTGAAGGTCATAAGGAAAATTAGCATGAAAACCTTTGGAACTGGTTGTTCTGTTGTCTCCTCACTTTTGGATGGCTGACAGTCAAGGACTGAGCCAACCGCCCCCATCAGATGGCTACACTGGGGCATCGGGCATATGGACGCTCCTCAGGATGTTCCTAAACCTTATTACCAGAGCTAAATTTGAGATGAAAGGAATGCAAATGAAAAGAAATATGTTTGAGACACCAGATAAGAGCAAAGGAGGGGAAAGAATGGAAAAAAAGAAAGAAAAATGAAAACATTGAAGTATCCTGAAAAACCTACAAGTAGCCTAAGCAACAACTGACCAGTTACAGCTGTTGTGAGCCCACTGGACACTGCACAGTGCAGTGGGGACAGACACTGAAGTCAGACCTGCTTAGAACAGGCTCGCTTTGCCACCTATTAGCGACGTGAACTTCAGGACGTTCAGGCAGCAGCCCCACGTGATGGTGGCTCTGGTGATACCGAGCAAGCATGGCCTGTCCACTGATGAGAGCTGCCCTGTCTGGAGCTATGCTCTGCCTCTCAACGCGATCCTGCAGATAGGGGGGACCAGATGTGCTGCACGAGAAGATCTCCAGTGTGGAAAGTGAGGTTTGCAGTCTGTCAGAGTGGAGCCCAATTCACATTGAACTCTAGGACAGGACTAACATCTGTTTATACTCAGTAAAGAAAATACTACTTTCTCTCATTATTTGAAAATAAAATTTTAGAGAATCAGTTGTGTAGCCAGGATGAGGCTAAACCCTTGATGGAACATGAAATGGGCAGTTGTCGTCTTCCTGGCTGTTCCTGTCCAGTGAGTCTTTCCTCTGTCCCCTTCTTTAAGGTAGCCTTCCTTATGCACCCTCCAAACTCCTTCTCTATGCTCTTTCCACATCGAAAGCTCATTAGGAGGGAGAATCCATAACCCAGTATTCTGGTTCCCATCCTGGGAACATGTGCATTGTAACAGAAGGCTCCGCGGAAAAGGAGCAAGCATGAATCATTACCGCTCATCATTGGCCAGGTGGGCTCCTAATAGGTGGTTGATTATCTTGTCCTCTGAGTAAATCTCAATTTGTATAATAAGAAAACAAAAAGGAAATAGAAACAAGAGCAAGAAAATCTGCGTGAGATGTGTTTACGGGTTTAGGGGCAGGGAAAGGAGTGGGAACTGGGGCCAGTGAGCAACTGCTTTGGCTTTGCCAATTGCTTTGTGGAACTCTTTGGCCATAATTACATAGTCAGGGTCTCTTTGGGAAACATGGTACCACTCAAAGCATTTTGTCTTGTGACTGGTATTTTCCCTCTTCTCATGCTGGTGGTCTTGGCTGGGTCATCTCAGGAAAATCACAACATTCCATTTTCTTCTAAGATCCTTTATTTGTTCTAGTCCAGTATTTTTTTAAGGTAGGTATTCAAAACTCAGAATAGTAGGAATCAGCTTGCCAAACTACCAAGTCATTCCTGTGAGTCCATCCTATTCCTTCTCTCTCCAGCCAGTTTTGATCCTTATCTATCCATTAGTTTCCTTTCAATTTTCTGATGTTTCAAGTCCCTACATCCCTTTCTTTTTCACTCTGCCCCTTAGTGCAGTCAAAGCGAAACTTTATAGAAAAGGTAGGATGTGTGGACTTCTTATACACTTCTTGGTGAAGACCATTTCAAGGTAACAATTGACAGGTACAGGAAGGTGGAAAACAGATCAGATGTTTGCGAATTTGTCCACAAACATTCACCCCAATACCTCCTTCTTCCAAATAAGTTGCTGTTTTGGGGAATATAGATATTAACTATGATGTGATGAAATTATTCCTTTTTTTCTGCACATGGAAGCAGGGAGGACACTTTAAGAACAGCTTTGGATTAGGTCTCCATTTATAAAATAATAAGACAAGAGCAATTCAGTGTGTAAGTCTAGCAAAGGCAAAGAAAGCAGACTTTGAATCTGAGAATTATGTTTCACCTATATTTTAATCAGAAATGAATTATATACAACAATCTGCATTTAAAGAAAAACTCAATATGCCGAAAATCATACCTAACAACATTAATAATCATTATTGTTATTGAATTTTCATTCAACTGATGTAATTTTATGATTCCAAAATTGGCAACCTAAAGAATTACTGACTTCGTAGCCTGCCCAGTGCGTGTCCGGCAGAATAACACAAGTCTGGGCTGAATTCTTGTACTTGAGGGGTTCCAGTGATAGAAACAATGCATTAAGTGATTGAAAACAATTAGCAGCAAATTAATTGAGTCCCTTTCAAAGCGTCATTATGGAGCACTTCAGAAAATATGAGTGTTTGGAAAAATAGCTTATTAACTTCTACCCTTTAATGAGAAAAAAAAAATCACAGTCATTATTTCATTCAAAAGATGCTCCTAAATAAATGGGGGATAAAAAGGGAAAGCTAAAATTTAAAAAATAATACTCTGCCGCACCCTTTTCCCTTTCTTCTGTTGTTCTTTTTTTAATTGCCATCCTGTGTTACATGGACATGGAAATATCTCATACTTAGCAGCTATACAAAAAACCAAAAGTGAGGTTGGGGATTTAGCTCAGTGATACAGTGCTGGTCTAGCAAGTGCAAGGCTCTGAGTTCAATCCCCAGCAACACCCCTCCCCCCAAAAAAACCCACCAAAAGGAACTTCATGATTCCATGGCACTTATAAAAGTTGTGTTTTCTTTCTCATTTTTGGTAGCTGAATTGTTTGAATGAGATTTAAATATATGGGCGAGTAATCACTGCTACTGATAAAAACAGTACATATTTACATTTTTGCTTTTTATTATGTTTTCTCAGTTTAATGCAGTTTGACAACTATGTAATTATAATTATATAGTTACTCATATGTTATTTAACCTCTAGCTTTGAGACTTTAATAATTCTGAATGATTTTTATACTAACCTATAGGTCTTTTCTATTGTTCCACAAATGGGGTATCTTTGACCTAGAAATACAAACGTTTACTTAGAAGCTTTATCCTCACCAATCTGATTCTACTATGATTAGTTGTATGACATCGGTTTCCTCTTTGATAAAATGGAGGTGATAATGTTATTGGGAAGCTTAAATGAGGCCATGCGTAAGTGCATTTATTATGGTGTCTATACAAAAGACAGGTCAAGTAAAGGTTCTCCATCTATGCCAAATGCTGGGCTAACGTGCTTTGTTTTGTTTTTTGTCCCTGGGTTTTGAACCTGGGGCCTCATGCATGCTAAGCATGTGCTCAACTATTGAGCTACACCCCAAGCTCCTGGCCTAAATTTTGTGATTACTTAAAATATATAAAATATAACCCAGGTTTCAAAAAATGGGTTTGTTTAAATTACTCTAGTATAAAATAGGATTATACTGATATTTGTGATATCTTTAAATGTATTCATTTACTTAGGCATCATCCATTAAGTCATCAAGGAGAATGGACGCACATTCTAACAATTTTCCTGTTGCCCAACACCTTCTTAGGCATCACTTATGGAAAGCTCTTCAGCTGTAAATTCAGAGACACGTTTAAAAAGAAAAAATGAGTGCCATTGTTTTTATTTGACTAAAAATTAAGCTCATCCTTGGGTGGGGAAGGTCAAATGAGATACTTTATCTCATTTCAAAGAGCTTTGTAAATCATAAAAAGCTATATAAATATAAAATGTCACAGAATAGAGTATTAAAAGATGAATGACCTCACTGAGAATATTAAAAATTATGCCTTGGGCTTTTAAAGAAATTCTGAAAACCTCTCAGAGCTGTGAGCACTAGCAGCATTTTTCTGACATGTGTATCATTTCCAACGTGCATAGCTGGAAGTAGACAACATCCATTCAAGCATGTAAAATTTAGACAATAAAGAATACTCATTAATTCTATTGACTTTATTATTTTAGTGCTTTTATCCAATGCTTTCCATTTCTGAAATTATCTTCAAATCACTAATTTTATCCAGATACATCTTAGACTGCTAAACTATGTTCTTCAATTTGTTTGCTTCTGAAATTATATTTTCTTAATTTGGTGGTCAGAAATTTTACCATAGCAAGCCAATCCTGTAACAAACCAGTGACTTAGTTTTACTTTTTCTTAAGAATTATTTAAATAAGGAGCTGAGGTGGAAAATTATAAAAAAAAATAAATTTAAGCTTGTAATCTGTGGAGTGATGAAGTGAATGCAAATGGATTCGATACTGAGCAGACTGGGGAATAATCATCAAGATGTGGAACTGGAGCCATGGAAAATGGCATCCAGAATTGACAGAGAATGATGCTTCCGATTCTGAGGTGCCTTTGAACAGACAATAAAATCTTAATGGCCAGTAAAAAAACATTGTGATTTAAATTGAATGTCTTTAGATCACTTGGTTAATTGAGAAATTTTAGAGAGACAAGGCTCGATCGCGATTTGGAGAAACTGACTTTCCCTTAATAATGTTTGCTGTTGAATGAGTCTCTCCAGCTCTCTGTCAGAGGTCATCTCAAGTCCTTTTGATTGCTTTACTTCAGAAGTTCAGCATTTCCCTTTTCTATTCTGTGATTTTGTATTAATTATATTTTCTGGCTATTGCCTGGATGTGACACTTCTTAATAAAAGCTGACTTACCTCTTTCTCCTCAAGTACAGCTTTAGATGTATCCTATCCATGTCTGCTGAGGCACCTTATCACAACTGGGAAATTAGGAACTGTGGATTAAGAGCTCTGCTAATATGCACACAGGAGAAGATCCGAAACACTGCATTCCCCATGTCCTGTGTTGTGTATCTAGATATTCATCAGGCCATTAGAAATGCATAGATAGCCAGCTTGTTCAACATCAAGCTTTAAAAAGAAGTTGCAAATTTGAAAAAGAGGGACTATATCACTTTTGCCAGAAGAAAATGACCAATGTTCTTTACATTTTCCCATCAAATAATTAACAGCTTTACTGGAGATTTCCTAGAGCATGTATATGCTTGGAAATATATCTAGATTCCTTGGGCAGAGAGAGGAAGTGGACAGAGTCACAATACCAATGACGCATTTTGAATAAAATGAAATACAAGCCAGGTGCCACAAAATATTCAGCTTTAACATTTGTCAGTGACTACATTACAGTGCATATCAAACTTCTTCAATGAAATTATGTGAAATCTCCTCAGTAGTCCACTCTCTAACTTATAATCGACTTTTATTAATTCCCCCCTTTAGTTTGGAAAAATGGAGGAATCTCTTGAAACTGCATGCATATTACTGGCTATTGTGTATTTTGATTGACTTAATATAATTCTATTTCTAGTACTTCAGGAGGTTCTCTGTACTGTTTCCATTGTCTGGCAAATACACCTTCGGATGAAAACATTTTCAGTTTATAAAGAAAGGGCCTTGGAATCGAGAAGAATAAAATTACAGACATACTAAATCCTTATTTAAATTCGCTTGTGACCTTTTCCAATTTTTAGATTTAATATGTTAGAATTTAAGAAGGTTTAAGTTAGGTTGAAAGAAGACATTATTTTAAAAGTGTATTATTTAAGCGTCGATTCTTAGGTACTTTGTGAATCTTCCAACATGGCTTCTTCTGAGAAGTTAGTGTGACAGACCTTTTCATAAATATAATTACTAAATTCAAAAAGATCTTCTGTTTTCCAGGCATCGGAAGAGAAGGGGGAAAGCAGGCTGCGGTACGCCGTCTCAGGACAGAAGTGTCCCATCACCAGAGCGCGGACAGGGCCATTAGCACACCGGTCAGCGTGTGTGTCGCGGGCGCAGCCCTTGCCGCACGTCCTGCGCCAGCTGCGTTCAGGAGGCTGCTACCGTCTGTCTGGCGGACGTGTTTCACGTCGCTGAGGTTCGTGTCCTCTGGCACCCCTGCGGAGGCAAAGAGAAAAAGCAAGGCTGATGCACTGACCACTTTACCCTGAGAGTCTAGAAAGGGACTCAGACCCAAAGTTTGGACACCATTTTGTTGGTAGCATTTGCTAAATGATTAATGTGATGTGATTAATCCTGCCGGCCTTACGTGGCAGAGTTTGGCCCCTTGTGTGGGGATATTCGGAAATACTGTAGGAACAAATTAAACAGCTTTCCTGCTTCTTAGACTTTTGGGGTATTTCTGTAATGGTACTGACTGATAACAAAGTAAAGAAATTTAATTGATTAAAATATCTGGAGGCATCATTGTTTATCTTAAAGCTGCATCAATGGTAGTAAGCATGAAAATTTTTCCATGAAAATAAAAATCAGGTAAGAAGGAATGATTGAATAGGGCTTTTAAAAAGTGGAGTTTCCGTAGACCATATTCAGTTAGAATAAAGTAGGTATAGGGTTGTTCGTAACTTTATTTTTCATTAACAAATTATAAACATATATGTATTTAAGGGGTAAAATGATGTTATGATTTTTAATATTATAAGAAATAACTAGATAAAGCTAACTAGTATGTTTCTTTTTTGTAATGAGAATATTTGAAGTTTACTTTATTATTATCGACAATGCATTTTTATCAGCTATAGTTACCCTTCTGGGTAACAGTCTCCAAAACTTACTCTTCCTGTCTGACTGAAACTCTGTTGCCTTTATCCAGCATCTCCTCGTTCTTCTGCACGCTCAGCTGCTGCCTGTCACCACGCTACACTGCACTTCTATGCGATCAGCTGCTTCGGATTTCATATATAGGTGAGAAAAGGTATAATCTCTTCACCAGAAACGTATCATAGAAAAATAGCAAAAAACACATTATATGCTTTATACATACACGTAACTGTAGGGATGAGGTTTTACATATCCGTCACTAGATCAAAGAATTTGTCAATTGGGTCAGTTGGAGACTGAGGTTGGGGATAAAATGCTTGATTTACAAAAAAGGAGAAAAAGCAGGCAAAATCATAGACCAAGTTAGATTCTAGTTACTACATCTCTGTTTTATGAAAACTGACAAGCTGAAGAAGAGACCAGCCCCTGAATTATTCGTGTTGAATGAAGTGTTTCCTGTGTTTATTTGTGTTTTCTGAAAGAAGTTTAAATTAGTATGGTATACTTAGGGAATTGCTGATATATCACATATTAGCTGGTGTCACCAACACTCAGAGGCCACGTGACTCTGAATTATCTCTTGGCATGCTGCCATTCATCACAATTAACAGATTTACACTCAATGTTACTACAGCCACAAATATTGACATCATAATTACAATGAAACTAAAAAAAGCTTCATATAAGGAAAAGCCGATATTTCTGTAATTATGTCAATAGCTATATATAATTCAGAAGGTAAGGTCTGCTGCATTCAGGGGTGAGGACATTAAAGCACAGCAAAGCTGTACTGATCTGACATATTGATTTCACAGCCTGAGCTCTGCATTATTATTCATTGTTTGGGTACTTGTTTTGTCCTTCTGTGTCATTAGGCAAGACGAATAAATTAGTGATTCATTCTTTTTATAGGGACCGGAGTGGAGTGTGAATCTTTTAGTCATGGTTTTGTACCTCTTGTTAAGCCGGAGCTTAACAAGGAACTATGAGGACTCTAGACAATTAAAAAAGAAAACTTTTTTCCATAACTACATAAATTAGAGATTTAAAGGATTTAGTTTGCTTTTCTAACCATTGTGAATTAGTGTCTTTATTGGATTCCTGTATAACGTTTTCTAATAACTTTCTAAACTAGTAGTTCATTCATTCATTCATTCATACATGAATCCGGAACTAGTCTAGATTCAAGAGAAACCATGGTGGGTCAAAGAAGGCTACAAGCAAAAGATATCGTATCTACTGTCTGCAAGGCAGATGAGGCCAGGAGAGCCATATTGTCTTCAGTCAGATGCTATCTTGACATCGGGGTAGCAATCCTAATCTTTGATTAGGATTGAGTGAGAAGTGAGAAGTGTGTGGAAAGAGTTCAAGATCCCATTAAGAGTGCAGCAATTATGGCTGCAGTTATGGATCAAATCATAGCACTGCCTTGACATCTAAAATGTTAGCCTGCTGAAAAGGCCAGGTCCATGATTATTTGATACACTGATTGTTTTTGTAAGGAAATTTAATTACCTAAAGCTTATAAATTATACCAAAGGTAACTAAAGACTCAGGATAGAAAAATCAGTTTGGGAATTTAATATCTGAATAGATTAAACAAAAACAAAGCAATTTTTGAACAATGTTTTCTGTGTATAACAGCAACACAGAAAGGTGGCAGTAAATTTATATTTCTGCCCTTGGTGACTCACAGTCCAGTGGGACAAAGACAGACAGTTATACTATTAAAAATCAACATAATATTAACACTTGGGTGCATGCTGGATGGTTGTTACTATTAATTATGGACACAGAGCACACCCAGGTTAGGGACTTAGCTACCTAAGCAGTGAAATGTGTTAATTCATGTGGCAGTTATCTACAGAGTACTTAGTATGACACCCAGTACCGTCCAAAGCACTTCACAGATATTAACTTGTTTAACTTTTACAACAGTCCCATAAAGGAGGCACCATTATTGTGCCTGTTTGTTTAGATGAGAAAACAGACACTGAGAAGCTATTTAATGGTGACACCTGGAGGCAGACACTGTATCCGAAGCACACGGACACAGGGTGTGTTCTTGTCACTTGCTGCACTGACATCAAGCAAGCATGCTGGGCACCGATAAATCAAAATTTAAATTGAGAAAAAGCTAATGCATGTTACTCTTAAAGTGCACTAGATCTTTTTCTCTTCTTCCTTGATGTTCGGTGTGACTGAATGTGTGCCAATTTTGTGCGTTAAGACACAGAGAGTATTCAGGGACAGAGTACCTGTGGGCAAGTGATGAAGGTGGCTCAGTATGATGGGATGAATCAGAGAGAACTCGGGTTCCTACGCTGGCTTTTTCCTGGGGACGGGGGAGTGTTGGCAGTTTTCCCCATTTTTATTTTATCTATCTACAGATTTCAAAAATTTTCTAAGCAAAGGAGATTATGCTTAAAGATTATTTTCTCTATTTTTAATAAAGAAATCTGCATGGGCACTAGGATTTACTTATTGTCAAGTGGCTCACTTGTTCACAAAATTTGTGCAGGAGAATGAAAATGTGGTAAAAGTGTATGCAGATAGTCTCTTCATGCTTATATGAGGCAAAAAAGAAAAAGAAAAGTTGCAGGGTATCTTTTTCATCATTATAATAATGAAATATGGGCAGATTTAAGTATTGGAAGCAGGACTGTAAAACATTATTTGGATTCAACATTGCATTAACCATGAAGTCAAAATCTCTTTCTACAATCGATCTATTTTTAAGGTACATAATCATGGCACCTCAAAATAAACCTTTTACATAATGTGCTTTTAATAAACATC
>PVJO010029624.1:0-16437 GCA_004026905.1 Hystrix cristata
CTGTTCATGGGCTGCTCCGCCAAAGCCAGGCAGGTCCCTGCAGCTAGCAGTCCAGTTAGGGAACCTCCAAGTCCGGCTCTGTCTCAATTACCTTTTTTAGAGTACTGTAGTTTTCAATGTAAGGATCTTTTACTTGTTTTGTTAGATTGATTCTTAAATAGTGTAGCTTCCCTAATTTCTCTCTCGATGAGTTTATTATTTGTGTATAGAAATGCTATTCATTTTTGAGTGTTGACCTAGAAGACACAGAAACAACTGCAAACACACTCAAATACTTCATCTTCAACAAAGGAGCCAAACACTCTCACTGGATGAAAGATAGCTTCTTTAATAAATGGTGCTGGAAAAACTGGCTTTCCACATGTGCAAAACTAAAACTAAATACATGTCTCTCATTATGTACTAAACTAAAATCGAAGTGGATCAGAGACCTAAACATTAAAAGAGAAGCACTAAATCTGCTAGAAGATAGAGTAGGAAGAACTCTTGAAGACATAGGTGTAGGCACAAACCTTATGAACAAAACTCAGACTGTGTGGGAAATAATATAAAGAATCAATGGTTGGGATCACATCCTGTTAAAAGCATTTTGCAGAGCAAAAGAAATCTCTGACAGAGTGGGGCAACAACCCACTGAGTGGGAAAATATTTTTTCCAGCTGTTCCTCAGACAAAGATCTAACATCTAGAATATATAAAGAACTCAAAAAAAAATCAGTCCCCCCAAATTTAAAGACCCAATCCAAAAATGGGCATCTGAAATGAATAGACACTTCTCAGATGAAGAAGTACAAATGGCAAATAATTACATGAAAAAGTGTTCAACACCACTGGTCATTTGAGAGATGCAAATTAAAATAATGCTTAGATTCCATTGCACTCCAGAAAGAACAGCTATTATCAAGAAATCAACCAAAAACAAATGCTGGTGGGGCTGTGGGGAAAAAGGAACCCTCCTCCACTGTTGGTGGGAGTGTAGGCTGGTCCAATCATTGTGGAAATCAGCGTGGCAATTCCTCAAAAACTACAACTAGAGGTTCCATTTCACCCAGATAGTCCTCTGCTTGGTATCTTCCCAGAAGAATTAAAAACATCGTACCACAGCAATATATGCACAACCATATTTATAGCAACACAATTTGTAATAGCTATGTCTTAGAAACAACCCAAATGCCCAGCAACTGCTGAATGGCTAAAAAAGATGTGTTTTTTTTTAAACAATGGAGTACTACTCTGCCATAAAAAGGAGAAACTTGAGACATTTATAGGTAAATGGATGCACCTTGAGACTATACTCTTAAGTGAAACAAGACATGCACGAGTACATATCGAATTGTTTTTCTAATATGAGAAACTATAAGTGTAAATAAGGACAAAAATTTATTATAGATATCGTGAATAAGAAAGATAATATCCAAATGGCTAGAGAACTGGAGAGCAAGGAGGGGAAAAAGAAAGGAAAAGAAAAAGAAGTAAGAGCTGGGAAGGAGGGGCCTCTGCATCTCAGTAAGCAGTTGAACTGACAGCCTGTGGTTTGATGCCCTCTTCTGTGTAGCTACACTGTCCCACCTAAGCCCCTCTTTAGGTAGGTTACTTCTCTCCTCAAAATTTCCCCTTCTGGCCCGCCAAACCTGGTCCCCTAGCAATAAGTCCAATAACCAGTCAAGTAGAGACCTTCCAAGGGGGCAGTGGGGACAGGAGCCCTAGCCCAGAAAAGCAGGCCTGTAGCCCCGGGTCCGGCGTGCTCCAGCCCCCAGACCCCCTACTTTCTGTAGTGGCTTTGTAGTACTGCTTCCTGCAAACCTGCAATAAAGTACTTCTTTGCTCTGTTCTCTGACTCATCTTAATCTTTCTACATTGGAGAGAGAGACAGAGGGAGAGAGAGAGAGTCATAAACTGGGTGAGGTCCCCAGGCCCACCGGATGTAACACCTAAATTTTAATATGTGCAAATCAGTCTTCCTTTTCGTACAGTAAAAAGGAAGTCAATAATATCATTCATGTTTTCCCATGTACGCAGGAAGGAATTTTACAGTTGTTTTCATGTATTCACAAGCATTTAAAATTGTTCTTAAATATTTCTTTCTTCTTTGCTCTTTTTCCTCCTTCAATTTTCTAAATCGTAGGACTAGGGCAATAACCAGAGTGTAAATGCTGTGGAGCGAGACTAATCTAATCTTGAGAATGACTGATTGATTGGTTGGTTTTGTACTGGGGAGTTTTGCAGGGTGCTACACTCCCAGATCTTTATTTTATTATTATTTTTTTACTTTGATGCAGCATCTAAGTTGCTAAGTTGCCTAGGCTGAGCTCAATCCCAGTCAGCCCACCATAGCCTCAGATTGCTGGGATAACAGGCAAGCACTGCGCACCTGCCTGACATCTAAGCCTGACTCAGTCACACAGTGACAGGGCACCTGGTCCTGTGTCTTGGTTTCTTCACCTAAAAAAGGATATCAAAAAATACCTATTCTGGGGCAATTTCAGAGAAATATGACTTAAATTACTTAGAACAGTCCTTGGTGCACAGTAAGGGCCACATATTCTTTAGCTGTTACCATTATCATTATTATTTCTTTCTTACAAAGTTAAACTCCAGCAGGAGCAAGAAAACCCATCAGATTGCAAGGCAGTTTACTTAACTTCTCTAATCTTCAGCTTTTTCATAAAATTGTGACTTGTGCTAATACTTTCAAGAAGTATTAAGTTTGACAATATAAGTAAAGCAGTTAAAAAGTAATTACATGATAAATTCTGGTTGTTAGCACTATAACCTGATGGTGAATAAATAATAGTGTCCTATGAAAAATCACCATACTTTATTTATTCTTTTTTTAAATTTATTCTTAAATATTTTCAATTTATAGATTGTCCCTTTTGCTGTTAAATACAGTAAATTTTAATACTTTTATATCATTGAAATTGTGGGATTTGTGTTATTTCAAATTGTTTTAAAATCATCATATATGTGTTCTTCCATCATCTTAAAATGATCGTGTGATCTACAGTATTTCACTAGAAAATTTGGTCGCCATGAAGGTATTTTTCTTAGCTTGGCGCTGAGAGGTTGCTGCCAAGAACATCTGTACAGCTTTGGGTTTTGGCGTTTCTTATTTCTAAGATTTTCACATGTACATATATAAAAAATATTTCCAAAATTCAATCCATGCTCTTCATGTCAAGATCAGGGGTAAGGATAGCAATATATTATCTAACTTGGAGGAAAGGAAATAAAGAACTCTCTCACCAACTGGGGCTATAGCATCAAAATGAAGTGTTCAGTAAATTCATTTATGGTGTTGGGTTTGGACAGAATAACTGTATTTCCCTAACAATTTAAATTTTCTACTTCCTAACCTGCTTCAATCCCACAATACTTGAAACCAACTGCAACAATCACATACCTACAGGGACAACTATGTTTTTCTGTTTCAGCTACCTCTGTGTGTGTGTGTGTGTGTGTGTGTGTGTGTGTGTGTGTGTGTACAGAGGATTTAATTCAAGGGCATGTTACTGCTTAGTGGATACACAACCCGAGACCTTTATTATTTCTTTATTTTTTAGTTATTTTTTCTTTTGAAATTCTGAGACACAGTCTCACTAATTTGGCCATTCTGGCTTCAGACGTGTGATCCTCCTGCCTCCGCATCGTGCACAGCTGAGATGACAGGAGCAAGCCACCACAAACAGCTCAGGTATCTTTTTAGTAAATAGTAACTACCTTACTTTGCCAAATCCTTACAAAATGCAATGTATGAATAGAATGAGATCTAAAATTTTGCCAGTTAGAGTGTTTTCTTAGGCCTTACAGAATGTAGAGGCTTCCATCGTGGGTAGGGAGCTCCAGTCTGCTGTATTCCCATTTTGTCCAAGAGTGGAAGACTAGAGATTTTCAAATCAGCAGATGTATCTTAAGATTTGGATGCTCATACTTACCAGCTTTATCAGATCTTTGAGAGTCATGCGGCTTTCTACATGCATGTGGTTTCAACCCTCTGATTTCATTATTGCTTCATGGTGAGACCTCACATCCAGGCTAAACCCTGGATTCAACTGAGTGGTAAAGAGACTCTAGTTAAAAAAAAACAAAGAATTAGGATCAGAGTGCATTTGAAAAGCAGGAGAGAGAGATGAAAACATACTCCATTAGCTCCCAGTAACCAGTTGCTCAAGATATACCACCCACTTCCTGTGCTTTGATGTGCATGTGATCGTCTGTCATGTTCTTTCATAAAACTTTCTTTAAAAGCAGCCTGTGTACAGTTCTGCTCTTGAAGCCAACATCTTTCTTAAAAGTATATTTAGGATCTTAAAACTCTCTGAGCTTCTGTTACCTCATCTGTGAAATGGGAGTAATAGTAATATGTCTCTTGTAAGGATGCTGTGAAGCCTATACATGATAATGTATGAAAGATGCTCAATAAAGTTTTGTAAACAGAGTAGACGTTCTATCCATTTTGGCCATTTTCTTCCTGAAAAATTTATATTTCTTAAATAAACTGGAAATTCATTAAGAATTCAAATGACCTATGGTGCCATAACCTGCCCATTCATCACTTTCTCTAATTAGTGACAGAGTGCTGTGCTCAATTAGTCTGCTATGACAGACTAATTGAGCACAGCACTCAATTAGTCTGTCACATTGATTGGGACAAATGAACTTCCTGATACCACACAGGCGATCATTATTAAAGTCAGGTAGGGAGAGAGCAGGTTGAAGCACATTGTCCAGAGGTGACGCCTGTTCAGTGATCACGTGACCACAATGAGAAGACGGAAGACCTTCCCACCTCTCTGCTAGCTGGAGTAGCAGACCATTAGCATGGCTCTCTTTATCTGAATAATTAAAGTTAGATGCAGACAACACTATCTTCCTTAATGAGTATGGTAAATACATGGTTTATGTTTATGGATGTATGTTGAGAGATGAAATCTATTTAGGGAACTCTATGCAGTGTGGCCTCCAGGCGTTGGGAGAAGAGATGAGATTTAATAAACATTAAACTCCTCTATGAGATTTCTGAACTTGTGGGTTTTAATAAAGGACAATGAAAATGTCCAAGTGAGATTTTGATCGATTTTCTACAGTGATCATTCTTTAGTGTCCAAATCCAATGTCTGCCTTCTGCAGGGCCTCCTCTGAGTCTTCCAATCAAATTGCCTTCCGTTTCATATAGCCCTGCCTGGGTAAGCTCACCAGCCTCCTCTGCACCTCTCTCTTCCCATGTGTAGCAAGCTGCTCTCACAGGCAATAACTGTAGCTGGTATTTGCTGAGGGATCTTTCCCTGAAAGGTTCCGTGATAGCTGCTCTGCATGAATTACTTCATTTCTTTACCATTGTCCTTTGAAGCAGTACTATCATTTTATCCTCATCTTGCAGGTAAGGAAACTAAGGCAAAGGACTGTTAGATAATAAGTCCAAATTCCCACAGTTGGCAAGGAGCCGGTGTGTGAAGCCAAAGTTCATGGCATGATCGCTGCCCCAGACCAGCCCTGGGCCTATGCGGTGTTTCTCATCACTGCCATCTCCTGGCACCTGGTGCTCAATGCTGATTGGTGTGGTGTGCAGCAGAAATGGTTGGGCTGTGAAAGGGGACATTTGCTGTGGCCTTGGGTGCTTGCTTTTCTGCTATGAATAGAGCACTGCTGGAGCAACCCAGTCCTGCAACCTGCAGCTTCGTCTGTCATACTTTCTGTCTCCTGTTGCTCACATTGCCTCTCTCAGTGCACCAGTAAAGCTTCACAGTGGTAGCACAGTGCAGATAAAGGAGAGTTTGTGACCTGAGAACTAAGAGGAGGAAACATGGAAAAGATGGGGATAGGAATCAGTGGATTGGGGTGAAAGAAATATTTTACCTGACAAATGAAAGTGTGTTATGTGCAACTGAGAAATTACTAAGTCAATGTTCTGTGTTAAAAAAAAAAAAAAAAAAAAAAAAAAAAACTGGGGCTGGGGATTTAGCTCAGTGATTAGAGTGCTTGCCTTGCAAGCACAAGGCCCTGAGTTCAATCCCTGGCACCACAAAAAAAAAAAAAAATGTTCTGTGTAATAGTCCAGTTCTTTACTTTTTGACTTGATTATTTGAGGACAACATGATAAGGTACAAAGACCAAGATTACATGTAAAATTGGCCATTACTCAAGCAAGTAAAATATTTATGTAACACTTTGTTTTATGTGCTCATGCAGGGAAGAAGTCCACGAGGATTCATCAGTGTCCTGGTCTGCGGAGAGGACAGAAACATGAGCACAGAGGGCAAAGTAAGCAAGATTTTACTGTTGGTCATATATTTTCATTAATATAGTATATAAAAGGAAATGATTTGTGCTGATAATCTAAAATTGATGTATAAGTTAGAAATAATAGAACTGAAATATGATATGAAATATATGATATATTTTGCAATGTAATTTAAACTACCATGTGACAAAATATTCCTATATGTCTCCAATTTTTTAATTGATATATGTTTGTAAGACATTTGTTTTGGGGATGCCAATCTTCTTGTCCACCTTCAAAACTTCCATCTCCTTATTTTCTTCTTCTATCTATCTTCTTTTTTACTCTTTATTTATATTTTGGATTTCTCATATAAGAGAAAAAATGTGGAATTTAACCTTCTTTGTGTGACTTACTTCATTTACCATTATGATCTTAAGATCCAACTACATTCCAAAAAATTACTTGAATTCATCCTTCTTTGTATCTGAATAATACTCCATGGTGTATATATGCCACATTTCCCTTATCCATTCATCTATTGATGGGCATCTAGGTTTTTTCCATAGTTATTGTGAATTGTGCTGCTATATATATGGGTGTGTATTGCTATAGTTTCATGTCTTTACTTCAGGAAAATACCCAGGAGAAGCATAGATGGGTCAGCAGAATTTCTTTTTAGTGTTATAAGGGATCTCCATACTAATTTTCATGGTACCTGTATTAGTTCATATTTCAATGAACAAAATAGAAGGGTCAATTTTCCACCACATTTTTGCCAGTGTTTATTGCTTTTTATGTTCTTGATGCTGGTCATTTTGACAGGAATAATGTAGAATCTTGGAGTTATTTTGGTTTGCATATCCCTACTAGTTACAGATGCTAAACATCTTTCATGTATTTATTGGACATTTTTACTTCTTTATTTAAGAAGTGTCTATTTCATTTGCCAATTTTTGATTGGGTCATTTATTTGGGGGTATACTTTTTTGAGTTCTTTATATATTTAGTCCTCAGAAGATTAGATGACAATTTTTTTCCCATTTTGTAGATTGTCTCTTCATTTTATTGTTTACTGTGCAGAAGCTTTTTAATTTAATATCATCCCATTTGATGATTCTTGGTATTATTTCTTTTGCTGTGGGAGTTCCATTCAGCAAGTCCACGTCTGTGCCTATGGCTGCAGATGTTTTTGCCTATTTTATTTTCTGGCAGTTTCAGTGTTGCTGTTTTTATATCTAGTTCTTTGATTCACTTTGATTTTATTTTGTTACAGGGTGAGAGATATGAGTCTAATTTTATTCTTCTGTAGGTGGATAACGAGTTTCCAGGATCATTTGTTAAGAAGGCTATCTCTTTAACAGTGTAAGAGTTTAGCCACATAGTCAAAGATCAGTTGACTAAAGATGCATGAGATTGTTTTTGTGTCTTCTACTCCACTGCACTACATGTCTGCTTTGGTACTGGTACCACGCTGTTTTTGTTACTGTAGTTTTGTAATATAACTTGAAATCTGGGCTTATAATGCCTCCCATAATACTCTTTTTGCCTAGGATTGCTTTGGTTACTCTAGGTCTCTTGTGGTTCCTTATAAGTTTTAGGATTGTTTTTTCCAGTTCTGTAGAGAATGTCATTGGCATTTGGATAGAAATTGGATTAAATTTATGTATCTGTTTGGTAATATGGCCACTTTGATGATAGTGATTCTGCCTATTCAGTGACAGGGATGTCTTTCCATGTTTTGATGTCCTCTTCATTGTCTTTCCTCAGAATACTATAGTTTTTGTTTTAAAGGTCTTTCACATCCTTGATTAGGTTGGTGTTTAGGTACTTATTTTATTTAAGCTACTATAAATGAGATTGTTCTCCCGATTTCTTTCTCTGTGTGTTCATTATTGGTATACAGGAATGCTATTGATTTTTGCGTGTTTATTTTGTATCCTGCCACTTTTTTGAGTTTATTAGCTCTAAGAGTCTTCTGGTTGAGTTTTTGTTTATCTGCGTAAAGAAATATAGCACCTGTAAATAAGCAAATAGCTTCACTTCTTTCTTTTCAATCATATCCCATTCATTTCTCTCTCTTGCTTGATTTCCCTGGCTAAAATTTTGAGTACTACAATGAAGAGAAGTGTTGAGCATGAATGACACTTTGTCTCATTCCTCTTTTTTGAGGGAATGCTTTTAGTTTTTCCTCATTCATTGTGACATTGGCTGTGGATTTGTCATAAATGGCTTTTACCAGTTTGAGGAAAGATCCTTCTATACCTATTTTTTCAGAATTTAAAAAATCATGAATAGGTGTTAGATTTTGTTAAAAGCTTTTTCTGCACATATCAAGATGAACATGTGATTATTATTAATTCTATTTATGCCATGTATTACGTTTCTTGATTTACATATATTATGCCATTCTTTTTTTTTTATTTTAAACCAAGAACATGTATTGGTACATTTTACATACAATGGTCACATTCATCACATTTATTTTGTACCTGTACATGATGCATCTTGGTTCTCCCCCCTCTTCCTCATCCCTCCCCTCTGTTCCCTCCCTCCTTATTTACAGCAGGTTTATTCATAATTTTCCATATTTTCCCTTTCCCTTTTCTTTCCTTTTTTGCCTTTCTGCTTTTCCCCTTCTTTCTTTCTATTGTGCCATTCTTGTATCCCTGAGATGAAGCACTTTGGGCCATTATATATAATCTTTTTAATGATATATTGCATTCTGCTTGCAAGTATCTTATTAAATATTTTGCAGCTATCAAAGCTAATCAAAGTTATGTGCCTGTAATTTTCTTTTTTTATTGAGTCTTTGCCTGGTTTTGAATAAGGGTAATTCTGGCTTTATGGAATGAGCTTGGCGGTGAACTTTCTCTTTCCATTTTATGGAAGAACTTGAGGATTATTGGTGTTGTTTTCTAATTTTTGGTAAAATTTAGTGGTAAGTCCTGGACTTTTCTTCATTGGTAGAGTTTTTATTATTGCATTAACTTCATTGCCTGTTATTGGTCTATCCAGAGTTTTTGTATCATCTTTATTCAATTTTGTAAATCATATGTATCTAGAAATTTAACCATTTCTCCTAGATTTTCCAATTTATTGGAGTGTAATTTAAAAAAAAAGTTTCTAATAATTTTCTGAATTTCAGTGGTGTCTATTTTAACTTGCCCTTTTCATTTCCATCTTTTTTAACCTTTTTTATTTCTAATCACAGTGATTTTGATCTTGTCTTTCCTTCTCTTTGTAAATTTGGTTGAGTTTATTGATCTTATTTATCTTTTTAAAGAATCAATACTATTAAGGGCCTGAGTTCGATCCCTGGCACCACAAAAAAAAAAAGAATCAATACTATTTCATTGATTCTTTATATTGTTTTTTAAATCTCAATTTCATTGACTTCCACTGATATTTATAATTTCTTTCCTTCTAAAAGTTTTGGGTTTAGATCGCTCTTATTTTTCTAAGACCTCGATATACATCATTAGATTATTTATTTGAGCTTATTCTATTTTTCTGTTGTAGGCACTCACAACTATAAACTTCCCTCTTAGGACTGTTTTTATTTTCCCATGAGTTCAATATGTTATATACTGTCATTGTCTTTTGATTTTAGGAATTTTAGAATTACTCCCTGATTTCTTCTGTGATCCATTGATTATTTAACAAGGTATTATTTGACCTCCGTGTGTGTGTGTGTGTGTGTGTGTGTGTCTGTGTGTGTGGTTTCTGTGCTTCTTTTGCTGTTTATTTCTAGAATCATTCCATTATGTTCTGAGAGGGTGCAAGAGACTATTTCAATTCTTTTGTATTCACTTATACATCCTTTATGACCTACAACATGGCATACACTGGAGAATGTATATTTTGCTGCTGTTAGGTGAAATGCTGTAGATATTTGTTGTGCCCATTTACTCAATGATGTGTTTCAATTCTGACTTTTTTTGTTGATTTTTTGGGGGGTGGGTTCTGGTCAGCCTGTGTGTACATGAGTGAGGTACTGAAGACCCTGACCATGATCATATTGGTATCTTTGCTTTTATGCTGAATACTTTTGGTTTTGAAATCGAATGTGCTGATATTCAATGCATCTGTATTTACACTTATTATCTCTTCTTGGTGAAATTTTCTCTTTAACAATATGTAGTTATTTTCCTTTCATCTTCTGGTCAGCTTTTGTTTGAGGTCCACTTAGTCAGAATTCAGAATCCCTATTCCTGCTTGCTTTCAGACTCCTGCTGCATGGAGTATCATTTTCCATTCTTTCATTGCAGTCCATTTTCGTGTATGTGGACAAGTTGCATCTCTTGCTGACAACATATTGTTGAAATTTATTTATTTATTTATTTTTGGTCCAATCTGCCAGTCTGTGTCTTGTGATTACAGACTTAAGATCCTTTAGGCTGAGTGCTATTGTTGAAAGTATTAACGGATTCCTGTCCTTGCATCATTTTTCCAGTACCAATCTCTTTTTGTTTTCCTTTTGTCTAACTACTCTCTCAGTTAGCTATATTCTTTCCTGTGGGCTTTTGGTGATGTAGGCCTTACTGTCTGTTTGGGACTCTTTGGAGTGTTACCTGTAATGCTGGTTTGCTAGTTATTCATTTCTTTTTTAGAGTCTCTCTTTCATGGAAAGTCATTAGTCTTCTGCCAATTTTGAAAGACAGTTCTGCAGGATATAGTAATCTAGGTTGGCAGGTTTCTGTGGTTTTTTTTATTTGTTTTGTTTTGTTTTGTTTTGTTTTTTGGTGCTGGGGACCGAACTTGGGGCCTCATGCTAAATCTTTTTTTTGTTTTGTTTTGTTTTGTTTGTTGTTGTTTTGGTGCCGGGGATCGAACTCAGGGCCTTGTGCTTGCCAGGCAAGCACTGTAACCACTCAGCTAAATCCCCAGCCCTCTGTGTTTTGTTTTTTAGGGGTGGAAAAACTTCACTCCAAGATCTCCTGGCCTTTGACATTTGTATTGGAAAACATGCTGTTATCCAGATAAGCTTTGTTTTATAAGTTATTGGCAATTTTCTCTAACGGCTTTTGGTTCTCTCTTTGTTGCAAATTTCTGAGACTCTAGGTGTGGTGCATCACAGAGGTTCTTTTCTTGCAGTGTATATTTTGAGTTGTAAACACCTCATTTATCTGGATATCCATTTCATTCCCTAGTTTTAGAATATTTTCTGTGATTTCAGTGAATAAATTTCTTATACCTTTAGTTTCGTTTTATAACTCTTCCTTAACACCTATAATTATTAAGTTTGTTCTTTCACAGTAATTTCTGGGTTCTTGAATCTTTGTCTCTTGGTATCCTATTGTTTTGAATAGCACTGAGTAAATGGTCTACTACATCAGCCTCATCTTCATGTTCTGATACTCTTTTTTTTAGCTGACTGTAGCTATTGTCAAAACTTTCAATTGAGTTTTTAATTTCCAGGACTGCTGCCTGATTCCTTTTTATAATCTCTAATTCTTGGCTAAAGTGGTCATTCATATCCTACAGAGCCTTCCTTAAACCATTCAGCTGCTTATTTGTATCTTCTTCAAGCTCATTAATCATCTTATTAATCAAATTATTTAACTATATCTTTGTTGAGCTCCTTGAACATTTCAGGAATTGCTCCATCCATCTAACTGTTTTCTTGCTGTGATCTCCTTACTCATTTTAAATATTTGTGTTTTGAATTCGTTGGCTGGAAAATTATGCATTTCAATGTCAGTGAGTTTGAATTTTGGAGAGTTATAAATTTTTGGAGGCATCTCTTACCTTATGATTCTTGTGATTTTGTGTTAAATGTCAAGGATTTGTTGGGAGAGAAGGCTCTGCCAGGGTGATTGAGATCTCTTTAGTAAGTGGTTTATTCCTGTGAGCTGCTCCTGGCTTTTCTAAGTCAGGCTGAAGGCTCTTACTCCACCTGTTCAAAGGGCTGGGTTCAGTCTCTATCACTCCCTGGAGAGGAGAGAACAATTTTGGTAATATAAACATTGAATGAACCAATCATATATCAAGACTTAGTTTAAAATTCATTTCAAAGTTTTCAACTCTTTTAACAATGCAGGAAGGTGTAGTAATAGTGACAAAGAATAAATGGAACAGTGGAAGAAGGAAAAAAAAGTAAAGTAGAATAAGACAGTATTTCTTAAAAACATAAAAGAGAAGGGAAAATAGGAAAATGGATTTCAATGATATTATATTTATGCCCAGACAGGAGTGGGGATGGAGAGAAGGTTTGAAATGTTATATGAGGTGCAGAGAGAAAGAAAAGAAGGAAATTAAAGTTGGAAGTGTGAGATGCTTCATGACTGTTGGAACCAAATATTTGCGTATTTCCACCTGCAGAAACCCAAATTTGAAAAACTCAAAAGTGATCCATTTTGAGGGAGAACCCAATAGGTCTGTGTTAATCACCATGGAAAATGAACAGGAATCTGCACCTGTGCACAGTTGTGTAGTACTTTAGCCCCACTTTTGCATTGCAAGATCAAGGGAGTAATGCAGACACATCTCTGAAGTCTGTCTCACAGGCCAGCTGCAGGCAGCTTGGCAGGGAGTGCCAATGTGCCACCCAATTTCAGTCACCTGTCTCCGGCCCATTGAATTCTGGAGCCTCCATTTTCCCCAAGATTTTTGGTGGTAATTACTCTGCTCCTACAAGTGAGCTTCAGCTCAGGGTTATCTTCCAGCCACACTTTTTCAGACTATTCCCCCTTGTCCTTCTGCCGTCTCAGGAAACCCTGTTTCTCTTCTCTCAGCTCTCTCAGTGCTCTGTGATTGCAATAGCCTCTGGGGATCAGGGAGCAGCTCAGATAATCCAAGCCGTTTCTCTCCACCTCCCGCACACCCAACCCTATACCCACAGTCCTGTTTATCGCAGGCTTCTGCATCTGTCTTCAGCTCAAGTGTCCCTCTTTGCCCAAAGCCGGCGAAGCAGGAATCACAAAGCTTACCCTGCAGAGTGTGCAGTTGCTTCCGGGGTACATACCCCACTGTGCTCGTTTCATGCCTTCTTCCCCTGAAATATTCTAGCATTTTATAGGGTAGCCCCCTCTGTGCACCTAGCCGGGCTCCATGCTTGCGGACCAAGCTTGTGTTTGCTGTTATCGTCACAGATTCTGGGCCGTGTCCTGGGAGGAAAAGTGCAGAGTTCATAGGGGCTGGGGAATAGTTGCTTCTAGGGTGAGCACCTACTTGCAGACACATTCTCCCTTTGTTCCCTGAAAGTCGTGGGCACTGCGCCGGTTGACCGAGTCTCTGGACTCGGACTTCAATGTGTGTCAGGGATTTGGGAGTCTGATATTAGCTTCACAGATTCTAGGCCACATACTGGCAGGGAACAACTGCGGACCTCCACTGGGTGAGCACCTGAGCTTACAGGCGACTCCACTTCTCATTCTACCTTGCCTGTTTTCTGTATTTCCTCTGTTTGCTGTCATGTATATTCTGGTGGTGCATACATCTCCCACCTCATGTAGCCACACTCTGACCTTGGTGCTACCACAATGCTTGTTGTGAATGCTGCTTCCTCTACACTCCTATGATGAGAATCCTGTTAATAAATATCTTTAACAAGAATACACAATATTTGGAACTATTAAAGTCTTTAGCTCTTACATTAAGAAAAACTTTCAGTAAAGCAGCCATGTATTTTAAGCCAATTTTGACTGATTTATAAATCTAGCTAGAAAAGTCTTTAATCAAATTATATTAAGAAACCATAGTTTAAACGTGTTAATCCTTGTACTCACATTGTGTTTATGAAGAAAGGAAAGTTAAGCGTAAACAAAGTTTTATGAGAAGAATGCAAGTTACAGGATTTTAAAATATCCTTTTAACTTTTCTTTAAAATCTCTGACCAAACACATGATGCTCTCAAAGCATTGGAATCAAGGTTAAAAAGGACAATATCAACATACAGATTCCCATTAATAGGGTTCCATTACTGCACAATTCAAGAAGTTCCCTCAGACATCTGATAGAACAATATTTTCCATGTACAAATATCAACCAGATTTAAAAAAAAATAAAGTAATACCAATACATAGTGAACCTCTGAGAACTCAGATATTTGGTTCTAAGTTTTCTACGGAACTTATTTGTTCACTGTATTTAAGATACACAGGTACATATGCTCTCATTCAATATAATTAATTCATGATATGTAATTACTTGGGAAAAGCTGTGCAACTACTTGAAGTATATTTGCTGCTTTAGGAGTGGATTGCTCCATAGTATAGCTCATTATGAGAACTCTACTGTACGGTTCTAATGTTTCTAGATACACAGTGAGACACAATAATTCTGTATCAAGGAGGCTGGCTGGAAATCACATAAAATGCCAGTGCTCTTATTCCATTTCACATTGTTTTATTCATTATAGGAGAGTATTAAAATGACATGTTACATTTTAAGGAAAAGTCATTAGAAAAAAGAAAAAGAATCATCAAAGTTCAGTGTAAAGAAATAATAAATATATAGAGCGAAATGAAAAAACAAGCATGAAGTAATGAAATAATGAAAGTAAAGAAAACAATAAATGATGCCCCATGTGCAACATCAATAACTTAGCTCTTTGATAATCCTCAATTATGTTAATATTGCCACATTTTACTTTCTTCAAATGCTACGTGATGATAGAAGTAATACCAACCCTGTGAGTTAATTGACAGAATTTAATATGTTAGTACAATTAATACAATGAAGCATTAAGACTAGCACTTGCTACACAGAAACAAGTGAAACATTTCAGTCATACATAGAAACGAGTTATTCATTGCTATTATTATGTTGCTTAACTTTTTGTTGACTATGCATTACCAGGAGATAGTGAAAAGGTGATGCTGGGTTGGTCTTAATTTTGTGCACAGCCAGCTTTATGACTTTGGAAAAGTTACTCCATCACTGAGCTTCAATCTTCTCTCATTAGAGAAAGCAATAATTCAATTACACTATATTGGTAGTAATTTTGTCAAAGATTGTTTAAAAACAAAGCACATAAATCGCCTACCACAGGTCACCATGTATCTGCTCTACCATAAACACTCAATAATTAGGACCTACCTATTATTAACATGTGATTTCCAAGTACTTTCACATTTATTTAGGTATTGACTATGGTTAACACTGTATAGTGGGATAATTTGACAAATAAATAATGAAGATGAATCATCTGAACAATAAAATTTAATTGAATTTTTTTCATATTTTCAACTATTCCCTCTAAATAGAGGCCCCACTTTTTTTTCAGGTGCTGGGAATTAAACCCGGGCACTTGAGCATTCTAGGCAA
Organism: Hystrix cristata; assembly: GCA_004026905.1. Classification (NCBI taxonomy): domain Eukaryota; kingdom Metazoa; phylum Chordata; class Mammalia; order Rodentia; family Hystricidae; genus Hystrix; species Hystrix cristata. The sequence continues at coordinate 15,490 of PVJO010029624.1, forward strand.
ATGATCTACAACTGAACTACATCCCCAAAAGATTTTCAATTTTTATTTTCAGACAGGGTCTCATTAATTTTCTCAGGCTCATCACAAACGTGATCTGCCTAAGTTTCCTGAGTATCTGGGATTGCAGATGTGCACAAAACATTCAGGAAAAAAAAAAAGACTTCTAACCTATACATGGTTTTCAACAATGAAGCCAGGTTTGTGGCATACTTCTAAGCACTGAAGATGTGTCTTTAACATATATTTTTAAAAAAATATTTATGGGTAAGCCAGGCTATCTAGAAATTCAAACACATAGTTCTCCAGGTTAGAAATATAATTGTGCAGGTATGCATGTGCACACAAGCATGCACACACATGTTCACACACATACACCACACACACACACACACACACACACAGTTTAACTTCTGTAACTTTTACCTCAACTCCAATCTGGAAGAAGTCACTGTGCACGAACAAGATAACAAAAAAGACTCCTCAAGCCGAGTTTCAAGGGAGCAAGGCAAATGTGTAGCACAAAGATGTGCTGGAGAAAGGAAATTAAAGGATGAGATAATAAAACAGAGAAAGAGAATTCATCCTACTGAAGAAGGCAAGTATGAAATTGTTATAAAGGCAGATCCTTTGGCCTTCAGCAGAAAATATATATGAGAGCAATACATTTTACAAGAACAGATACACTCAGCAAAATAATGACAGCTTAGAACTACCTGTACAAGCCAATAATTGTGAGTAAACAATGGACCTCAGGACGGCAGTAGGAAATATAAGGAATAAATGCTGTGGCGAAGACAATGGTAGAATGGTCTAAAAGAACATATTCTGCTTCATCTCTGTCTCTTTGTAAAATGTATTTTTATTCTTTGTAAACCAGAAGGGTTGCCCTTCTTAGGTATCAAACGCAGGCTAGATGCAGTGTATAGAAAGTGAAGAGATACATCCCTA
>PVJO010029625.1:0-16579 GCA_004026905.1 Hystrix cristata
GCAGGCAGGTAGGCAGGCGGAGCACCCAGCTCAGTCCCGCCGGAATTCCCCAGGCAGCTGTCCAGCTTCTCCAGGAGCCTCCTCCAGCTCCCGCCCCACCCTGACTGCCAGCAGCAGGCTCAGCAGCTCGGGCTCCGCGGAGGACACTGAAGCTGTCCAGCTGGAGGCCTCCAGATCCGCGGTCCTCGCCACCTCCAAATTCCGCCAAGCTCCCCTTCCCGCTCTTCTTCCTCCTACTTCAATCTTGGGAGAAGAAGGGTTGCTCCACTGTCTGCGGTAGGCCGCGGTGCTCCCCTAGATCCTAGACCCCATCCTGTCCCATCTCCCCCAGAGCCCCTCTTCTTCTAGAAATGGTGCTCTGCTCTGGCCGCCCCACTTTCCCCACACCCCCGAACCACCCCGACCCCTGCTCCCAAAGCCGAGACACCCAGCAGTCTTTGCTGTGCTCCTTTCTCCCTTCGCCCCTACCAAAAGACTTCCCGAGAAACACTGGCTCCCTCCTTTCTCCTAACTTTCTTCCCGCGCTTCCAGCATCGGCCGGGCCGGCCAGCTGTCTACTGTCTCTGAGCCCGCCCGCGCCCCAGAAAGCGGAGTCCGAGGTGAAGGCTCACTGTGAGTCCGGGGCGGGAGGAGCAAGCCGGCGAGGCGGTGAGGGGCCGGGCAGTGACATAGGGAGGCCGTTGCAGGACCGTGTTTGTCACGGCTGCGGGGAAAGGCAGCTGGCTGCTTGAACTTCCAGGACTATCCACGAAGCCGTGTCTGATACATCTCAGGATCATCCCAGGGCAAGAAAAAGGGCAGCGGTCACCCACGGTGTTACTGTCCCTGGGTGCTGGGACCTTGCTGAGTGAGGTCCCACTGGGCACATGTGAGCATCAGAGAAGCCAGAGGGAAGGACGGGGAGGCAAGGATCACACACGCTGCACGGCGCCTGTGGGCTGGACCAGCGTGGAAGTGGCGGGGACCTTCCCAAGACCTACTGTCACGGCATTAGCTGGACTGAGGGATAGGGGAAGCCAAGAGGGTCTGACGTGGGGCACAAAAGCTGTCTGAAATGGCCATTCCTGCCTCCACTCATCCCACGCAGCTCCCTTCTTGCGACAGGGAGTCTCCAGATTCGAGAAAACAGAATGTTGTCACTTCTTCCTTCAGACATGTGAGGTCAAGGCCAATCTATCCCAGAGGCCCCTTCGGGTGGTGGCCAGCTACAGCGCTCACAAAGGCTTCATGCTAGAATTGCCTGGCCTTTGTTGGGCTATGGTTCCTGTGGCTGCCCATCCACTTGCATCACTGGACGTAGCGTCACCACGAACTCTCCCACCATTGTGCCAAGTATGTTCCTCCCTTCCCCCACTGTATGGCAGTAACCCTACCCTGTCCTGGATGGGGCGCACCTCTGACATCTTTGATCCTCAAGACAGACTAGAGATATCTCACTTGTCTAATGTGAGGTTTCCCCTCATCCCCAACCTGCACATCCATCTCTCTTCCAGACAGCCCAAAAAACCCACCTGCAGTGACAACCAGGGCAATGACCACAGGAGACCCTTAGCGGAGAGAGTGACTGCCTGCTCCTTCTCAGGAGGATCATCTAACTTTAGGATTCCTTCCGGGCCCGGGAGCCTGGTGCTGGGAAAGCCCAAGGCCACAAGGCAGTGCAGACAACTGCACTGCCTTGCTTGCTTCCAGAGTTGGGAGGCTACCATTCCCCAAGCGGAGGAACAATGGGTCATTAGGAAAAGCAGGCACCCTTTAAGAGGGAGAAAAGGAGAGAGGACTCTGAGCAGCAAGGAGACAGGGTGGATCCTAGGAGGAGGAAACACGATCCACTCAGGGCCATGAAACAATCATAACATCACCCACTTTAAGTCTACCTGCACCCTCTCATCTGCAGCTGGGCCTTCAGGGGAAGCAGGGTGGAAGGTTCTTCAGGCCACAGTGAGTGGAAACCAAGCGGCCCAGCAACCCTGGCCCCCCTCCCGTGCCTTTGGCCATGGTTGAGCTACTTGCATCAGAGGCCCTGGCCTCAAGCAAATGGCTGGAGAGCCATAGGCAGGATGCCTTTGATTTCTCCATCCCACAGCCCCAGGAAACCACAATTGAAAATCAATGATCACTAATAAATCGCTAAGTAATGTTACACTGGCAGAATGGCCATTTCATTAGCCTGAACAAGCCCTGAGCAGATACAAGTGGAGCTAGTATTGGACTTTGGCGGGGGACAGCTAGCTCTGGCCTCCATCAGGGGTGGGAAATGTTCTGCCTACTCTTTACCCTGCAATAGAGAAATGTGGTCCCTTCTGGCCATGGCTGCTTGGGGTTCCAGAAGTGTCTTCGAGGCCTGTGCTCTGATTCTCCCAGCCTCTGCCTTAGGTTGAAGAAGCTCCTTGCGGCCTCTCCCATCACTCACCTGGCCTCACCGAACCCACAGAGCAGTATGGCGGGGTGGTGCCCGTAAGGTGGCACTCTGCCACGCTTGCTCTTCGGGACCGATGAACCGGTGTGTGACTGTGGCTTCCAGACAGGCCAGGACACTGAAATGATGGGTGTCTGTGGGGCAGGGCTGGGGATAGGGGCGAGACAGGAAGCCGAACACTGCATGGCTACCTAGGGGAAGGTTCCAGAAGCCACTGCAAGGGTCAGTGTGGCATCTCCCCAGCTTACTTGAACCTCCACACCTCAGGCACCATGGCCCTCCTAGCCAGCCAGACATCTGCTGCCAGGTCCAGGGGATTTGATTGCTAAAACTATTTGTTTTGCTGCCGATGCAACATGACACCAGCCTGCAAAATCCGGCTCTGAGCATCACGTTTCTGGGACACAGCAATGAGATGGAAATTTGGCTGCAGCAAATGGCACTGATTTTACCATCTTCTCTGAATCTCCTTTCTCTGAACAGCAGGGACATCTCAGTCCCCTGTAAAGCACACACTCTCTCCCTCCTGGCTGCTGCCCAGTACCATAATTCTTCATATAGTGTCGCCATGGAATTGCTTCGAGCAACATCCCAGGAGCCCAAAGGCCACTCTACATCCCAGTCCTGAGGCACAGGAAGTGCCAGGTGCCCAGAGTGAATGCACGTGGAGAGCAAAGCATCTTTTGGCTTCATTTGCCTCTGAGCTCAGGAGAAAGAGCCGGGGAGACAAATGTCCCAGCTCGCAGGCAAGAGCAGCAAGCCACTTCCTTGCCCTTTAGTTTAGCTGCCTAATTGCACCAGGTGGCACCCACACTCAGTCCTCACCACAACAGGGCTTCCTTGCCAGTAGCCACCCTGCGTGGCGGTAAGGCAGGGGGCAGAAGCACAGCTGTATCCCCAGCACGATGGGTGGCCGGCAGCAGCCTGGGACTGGGCTCGTGGCTCCAGGGTAGGTTGAGGGGGGTGCCCCCTAGAAAATGCTAGAACAGGAGGGCCGAGCCCAGAGAGGACAAGGAGTTGCCCCAGATCCCACAGCAGGCCATGTGTAGAACAGAGCTGAGAACTCAGGGTCTTGCCTGCCAGGTCAGAGAGCTGACCGTTGCGTGAGGCTGCCACCCACACACGCCCGGCACCACTGCAATTTTGTGGCCCACCCTTCCCCGTGTGCACATGCTCATTTTGGGCCTGTAGACATGGTGCTGCTGGTATGCCGAAGCCATTTCATGGACAGGACAGGAGTGCCTTGCTGGAGAGCTGGATGGGCCCTGGCACTTCTTTCCTTGCCCTGCTGCTGTGCAGAGAAGCATGTTTTGCCCTCAATGAGTCATTTCAACAGCAGCAGATACTGGATACTTGGGCAGGACTGGCTCTACCTGAACCATAGCCAGCGTCTGGCCAATATAACTCATCAGCTATATCTACATGAGAGCTAACATCTGGTAGATATAACTCATTGAATCCCCACACCAACTCTGAGGTGAGTACTGCCACCGGCCCCATTCAACAGCCCAGGAAACACAGAGAGAAGCACAGAGAGAAGAACCAAGCACAGAGAGAAGAACCAAGCTGTAAGTGACCAGAACTGTAAGTGACAAGGCCAAGGTTCAAAACAGGCTTCTTCCATGTGATGCCATGTTGTCCTGCGCAGGATTAGTGGAAGAAAGCAATGAGCTCACATCTGTCAGGTGCCAGGGCCTAGAGGCCCTCCAATTCTCAAGTGCAGGGCCTGTGTTGTCCCTAGGGACTGTGACATGGTTTGTCCTTTTCCCTCCCCTCTCCAAGAATGAAGAGCCCACGTCCAGTGCTCTGCGCACAGTAGGTATTCAAGAAAGGCTTCTGCATGCACCAGATCACCCAGCTCTGCGGGCTTCATATGCTATGCACCAATCTGTGGCCAAAACTGCGCTGCCAAGACAAGATCACAGAGAGCTGGTGCCTGAACTCGAGCAGTGCCACGTCTACCCAGGGAACAGGTGAGCAGATGGGTCCCAGCCAGGATGGCAAAGGCTTCCCTGAAGGCAGCACAGGTGCCAGAGGTTCTTCCAACCTCCTGGGCCTCAGGGAGGAGGGATCCAAAGAAGGCCTCCTTGGAAAGGTGCAGAGGTTCAGCTAGAGCTCCATGGCTGTAGGGACTGCCCCAAGCCTTGGGGGAACGGAGGGCCTCTTGCTGCCTCCAGAGAACAACAAGTGCACGGCATGGAGGTGTGAAAGTACAGTGTGCTAAGAACAGCGAGTGGCCTGCTGTGTCCTTCCCATGGGTCAACTTTGTGGCGGCTAGGGGACAAACTAGGATGACCGAGCCACAAGTCAGAGGCTCATTCTTAAACCTTGCAACCAAATGGGATTTTCCCTGCTGAGTTTTAGCCTTTCTCAGCAGCCATGACCCTTTTTGTCCTTCCCACTCCTCCCTTTTGGAATGGGAACATTTATCGTGTGCCTGGCCCACCATCACATCCTGTAAGGAGATAACATCTTTGCTTGGTTTCACAGGCTCACAGATGGAGAGAAATCTGGCCCCAGGATGAATTAATTATACCCCAAGTCACAAACACCCCTGACTTATGTGATATGTGTATGGGATTTTAGACTGTGGAAACGGGGTCATTGCAATTAGTTAGCATGAGGTCATTCTGGAGTAAGGTGGGTCCCTAATTCAGTATGACCAGTGTCCTTCGTGAAAGGGGGGACTTTGGACACAGAGACACGTGTGGAGGGAAGATGAGGTGAAGACACACAGAGAGAAAACAGCCAAGCACAAGCCAAGGACAGAGGCCTGGAGCACGCCCCTCCCTCACAGCCCCACACACGGAAATAGCAGACTCCTGGCCCCAAGGCTGGGAGGCCGCATATTTCTGCTGTGTAAGCCACCCAGTTTGTCGTAGTTTTAAAGGCAGCTCTAAAAATCTAAGAAAGATTTTATTTTGGAGAAAGGGCAGAGGAGGTGGTACTTTAGCCCTGACAGTAATAGGGAGCCCTAGAGATATTTTAACCAGGTAAGGATCTGTATTCTAGAAAAGTGACCACAAGGAGGATCCACTGGAGGGGACGAGGCTGGAGGTAGCGAGACGAATCAGGACATTGTCGCTGGACTCGAGCTGAAAGTGCATGTCCGTCTAGACATAGTCATAACAGTCAGGAATAGTAGCTGCAATATACTGAGCCTTATACAACTAACACTGAACACTTCTACAGTCATACATCACTTAGCAACATGGAGACGTGCATCACAGGCAATTCCGGCCTGATGTGAACATCACAGAATGTGTTTACACGAACCTAGATGGTACAGACCCCCACACGCCTAGGCTGTATTGTGTATATATAAATATGCTACCGCCTATCGTTCCAAAGGTCACAACAGGCAAAACAACACAAAATTAAATCAAGTACAAGAGCAAATGATGCAGTCACGAGATGGGGCAACCCTGACATGTATGTATGAGGCTAGTGTAGCACGGCAGGCTGTTTTACAGCAAACGTTTATTTTTATAAGGAGAAAGAATACACTCTAAAATAACGAAAAGCCAGGCATGATGGTGCACACCTGTCATCCCAACACTCAGGAGGCTGAGGCAGGAGGATTGCTACGTTTGAGGCCAGCCTGGGCTACATAGCGAGTTCAAAGCCGGCCTGAAATACGTAACAAAACTGTCTAAAAATGCCAAATAAATAAATAAAATAACGATAAAAAGTAGAGTGAATACATAAGCCGGCGACATGGCTGCTTATCACGCCCAAGCATTTTGTGCCACACACAACTGTCTGTGGCGTAGCTGTAGGGCTGGTAGTGCGGTCGATTTCTTTACACCAGCATCGGCACACATACGAGCATGCATGCTGCATGCGTGAGCACACAGACGCTATGGTGGCTGTGACATCACTAGGTGCTCACATTTTCCAGTTCTGCTGTAACCTCGGGGGGGACGCAGCATACACAGTTCATCATTGACTGGAACATCGTCATGCGCTGTGTGATTGTACAGTTCTAGGTGATCTGCGTGATGACTTCCACAGTCTGATGTGGTGAGCACAATTATTTTCTCCACCGCACTGCCCAGGCCACACAAATGGTGAGCAGCGGGGCCAGCGTTGGAACCAGGAGATCCGGCTCTGACCCCAGCATGCAGTGCTGTGTTGGCAAGTGCTCGCCACCCGACCCTGGTTTGTAGCATCGCCCATCTCTGTGCTGGAACTACTCCCACGACAGCCAGTGTCAGGTTACCAATGTGCCATCAACAGGCTGAAACAGTCTCTGAAGATGTGACAGCCCTCCCTTGAGAGCTGATGCGAGCCAGCCAGCCAGCCAGCGAGCAAAGCACCAGGTGGAGAGCCATCAGTGTGACACGCGTGTCACTTCCCTCCTCCCTGGTGAGCTTTGAGCTGATGGGATGCCCTTGAGGCTGCACAGGTCGGGGGTGACAAGACATTCGAATGCTGGTTCCGAGATGGGTGACTGTGTGGCAAGTTGCTTCCCCTCTCTGAGCCTCAGCTTGCTCAGCTCTGAAATTAGTTGTTCGAGGCTTCATGGAGCTCCTGGATGTGAAGCATGGGGCCTGGCACGTAGTAGGTGTGCCATCAGGAGTTGACTACGTTTAGTGCTCCTCTGATCATGTTCTGCAAGCCCAGATCACCCAGAACATGTTGCCGCATTCTTCACCATACTTCAGGGCCGCCGTGCCGGCCAGAGGCAGGACCCAGCTGCTCCCCCGTGCTAGGTGCTATTAACCTCCGGCGTGGCTGTGGTGGCCATGCAGCACCGGCCTGGTTGGTTGCTAGGACAGCCCCAGACCAGTTTTGTTGTTTTGTTTCCTTTTTTTTTCTTTAATCACAAACTCACAAATGGTCTGAAGGGTCCTACAGCATTGGATTAGAGCCTCTTCCTGTGTGGGGCCTGAGTCGCGCCTGCGCTACTGGAAAAAATGTCATTGCATGAAGAGTAATAATTAGCAAGCCATCTGCATACTTTTGTCTGTGTAAGAGCTTCGACAGTATCTCTCAATTGTGCGTGTGCACCAAGGGGAGAACTGGAAGCCATCTGGGTTTACCTTAACTCCCTAACTTATTTATCCGTGTCTGCTTAGGAGGCCATCTCCACCCCATCCACACTTTGGCGGCATTACCTGCGCATGCAGGAAGCCATGTTCTTGGTGAGCAAGGAGATGTGGAGGGAGAAATTGACTCTTAGCCACAGTATTCTGGTTTCACAGTGAAATCAGTGCAAGTCATTCCACAGCCCCTTAATTAAGTGTTCACTTGCTAACGAGGGCTTTTTTCTTAAAGGTTCCTTTTTTTTTAAAATCAGTGAAGTCCTCGGGAAATTACGATTGATATTTTAACAATTTCCCATTTTTTTCCATTGTGCTTCTTAGACATGCTTCCCCTTACCACCAGTCCCAGGAAGATTAAAATTATTTAAGAACGCAGTGAAAGAGATGATTCAACTCGTTTCATGGCGGCTGTCCTCCATCCCACCAGGGCGAAACGCCATGTGTCCTCCAGAGTGCCCAAATCTGACTCCACACCGGGCACAGACTCGCTTTTTGCCAGACCTCTCAGGCACTTGCCGAGGTGCCCCAGAGCATAAGGCCTGAGGACCTACATGCAGGGCCCAGCTTGCACTTGAATGCTAGTTATCTTGTTAGGGTGCACACCTGCCTCCTGTCTCTGGGGCTGTTTGAGATAATCATCAGAACAGCATCCTCTTCTCTGAGGGCTGCTGAGCTATAGGCCAGGCATCCCACCGAGGGATGCAGGGGGGACACCAACCCTGACCATGCTCCAACACCGAAGGTGCCACAGTGACCCCATCACATAAGTGAGACACCCAGGGCTCGGAGGCGGTGCAGCCAGCAAGCAGCAGCAGAGCTGGGCTCCACCAGGGCCTCCCACCTCCCACACCAAGTTCCAGCTGCTGCCTCTGCATAGGAAGTCGCCACCCTGGGCCACACCCCCACCACATGCCTGTGTCTCTCCTCATTCCTGGGTTCCTACAGGTTGCAGCCTCCAGTCTGCCGTGGTCACAGAACTCAGCTCACCAGGCCAGAGTTGGGTGCAAGTGAGGTGTGGAGCCGGGACAGTGGAGCTCCAGGTTCGAGGGCTGTGGCTTTGCTGCTGGGCAGTGGAGATGTGACAGCCAAGGCCAGGTGACCTGCTGAGCCCTGCCACATCCGTGACCTCACTTCCCCTTTCCAGGTCCCCACTCTGCCATCCGGAGGGCATCCTGGACTCCATTTCACCCCTAATGACAGTCAATCATGAGTCCGTCAGGGAGGCTTGGGGCAACCCCAAAAGCCAGTGTGAAACCGTGGAAGCAGGAAGAGCCAAGGACAAAGGCCCAAGGAGTTAGGGAGAGAGCGAGAGCCACAGTGGCCCAGGGAGGGAGGATGCTGGGGTTGTGATGGCCTGGGATGAGCTTCAGGAGGAGGCAGCCTTCGAGATGATCCCTGAAGGTCAGTAGGGTTTCAACATGAGAAGTGCAAAGAGCAAGATTGTTAGGGGTTCAGGTAGCACGGCAGCCAGGCAGGGAATGTGAAAAAGCACCAATAGAGAAATCTATGCAGGACTTTGGGTGCCAGGCCGAGGAGTTGGAACTCGGTGCCATCGGCAGTAGGGAGCCCCAGAAGGCTTGTGAGCAAGAGAATGATGACGAATAGATCAGCTGGATGTGTTTCCTTATTCTCGGTCAGCCCACCTGTTCTCTGTGGGCCCCAACCTGCACAGGCCACACACAATATTCCAGAAACTGCCTGGTTAAAGCCCCAGCACTTGTCCTGTGATCCTGGGAAAACTTGGCATAAGTTCACAGGACTGTGACTATGAATGACAGGAGGCTGTCAAATCCATGGAGCTCCAGGTTCACATCACGCTGATGACAGGGCCAATATGCATCTTGGCATGGTGCTCCTGTGCCCTACAACCCCAGTCTTGGCAGCCACTCAGAAACAAAGCCAGGAGAGTCCCCCAGGAAAAGGGCAGCTCCCAGGAGACCCCTGGGAAGATCTCTCCTTGCCTGGATCTGCAGGCCTGGGCTGTCCACACTGGGCAGGTGACCACATATTGAGTGGAACTGGGCCAAGTTTGGGGGGCCAGTTGCTTCCTGTTCTGCCACTTGGGAGCCTCTCTGAGCCCCCCATTTCTTGATCTAGAACATGAACAGACTACTGTTCACACTTCTTGGGGTACAGTACTAGAGAAATGGAGGAATATGCACTACTAGCTCAAGACCCAGTCCTGCACTTTGGGTGACAGAAAGAGCCCTGGCTGTCTTCGCCAGTCTACTCAGGAGACAGCTGCAGCCGGCCTCTGTGGTTGCCTCTCCCATCTCTCCATCAGCCATAGTGCGCCTTAGGTGAAAACCACAGGGGGACCTACACTTCCCAAGGGAACTGACAGAATCACTCTCTGTACCTCAGTGGCTGCCTGTGAAACTACTGCCAGCACATCTGGGCCACAGTGTCCTTTGGTGCCGTGACTGCTTAACCTTTGTTTAGGTCACAGACCTCCTTCAAAGGGGATGCCAGCCACAGTCCCTTTGGCAGCGGGTGTGCACAATCCTATGGCCACTGAGGTTTCCTGGAAAGCCGAAGGAAAGCCAAAGAGACCCACACGTACATGTACGGAGAAGAAACTCCATCCCAGGCACGGTGTGGAGCGGGGGTGTGCCAGTGGATAAAGCAGGCATGAAGGCTGCCCTCCTGGGATGTAGCCTGGAGAGGAGGCCAGCTGGTGGGGAGTGCTGGAGAGAAAACAAAGCAGGGGAGGGGAGAGGAAGTGCCAGAGATGGGCGTTGGGCTTTGAAACATTAACAGGGTGACCAGGTGACATTTGTGTGAAGATGAAAGGAAATGAGGGGCCTGCCTGGGTATCTGGGGGAAGTGAATTCCAGCCTAAGAGAAGAGCTGCAGTGGTGCAAAGGCCCTAAGGTGAGAATGTACCTAGTTTTTTGGGACGAGGCAGGAGGCCTGGTGGCTGGAGGGTGGCCAACAGAGCCAGGGGAGGATGAGGTCATCCACATGCAGATGGTGGGAGGCACATGCAGGGCCTCAGGGCCACCAGAGGCACTTCAGTCAGACTCAGTGAAATGGGGCGTCCTGCAGGCTTTTGCACAGAGAGAAGGGGACGGTGGCAGGGAAGGATGCAAGTGGCCAACCTGCTGGGTGGCTACTGGCTGCCGGAGTGACCCTGGTGGCAGATGCCAGTGGTTGGGACCAGGAAGGTAGCCATGAAGGAGCAGAGAAGGCTGAGACTGCAGGTGTGTTTGGAAGATGGGGACAACAGAATTATCTGCTAGACTGGATGTGGGGTGGGGAAAGAGAGCAACCCAGGCTGATTCCAGGGTGGTGGGGCCTGGGTAACTGGAAGGATGTCCCTGCCTTGAGCTGAGATGGTGGGCCACAGGGCAGAGGGCTTGGGGGCTGGCCGGGGCTCAGCCCAGTGGGGTCAAACACAGCTTGAGATGTCTAGTGGCTGTCTAGGTGACAGGCCAGGCAGGCAGCGAGCCCTCTGACATCACTACCACAGGTTTCCAGGACGTAGTGGCGAATGGACACCACTGCCTGCCTGGGGAAGCCCAGGGCCGTGGGTGGGGCTTGAGCGGCGGCCTGGGAGCAGAGCCCCAGCTTCCGCCTCCGCGTTAGTGCACACAGAGGAACTGGATGGAATTCTGAACGCCTCCCACCAGTGTCCCCTGATAGTCACCGCATCCTCCACTTTCTCAATCAGATTCCCTTCGAGAGACTCGCCGGCCAGCTCTCTGGGCTGTAGGAGCTCACTGAGAGCCTGGGGTGACTCCTCCTCCCTGTGGGGCCCTGGAGGTATGGCTGCTACCTGCCAGCGGTTCAGCCACCGGAGAGCAACATCCTCTCCGGGCGGGTCCAGCCCAGGTGAGTCCTCCCCGGGCGGTGCAGGGCCGCACTCTTCCCTGGCGAACTTATCAAACACTCGGGGGTGGGCGAGCTCAGAACCCCACCGAGGGATTTCGCTCCTTTCCTGCAGGGGCCCCGGGAGCTTTCGGAAGGCCTGGGGCGTGGGTGTGAGGGAAGGAGGCGTCCGAGGGCGGCTGTCCCACCTTTTTTTTGCGGGATCGAGGCTCAGCCCGGCGTCCGGCCCCTACTCTAGAGTCCAGGGCAAGAGCAGAGCTCAGTTGCTGTCGGAGTAGACGCTGGAGTAGACGCGGCGTTCCGGGGCTGCGCTCAGCTCCTGCCGCCGCCTCGGCCGCCCGCGGCAGGCCAGGTACTCGTAACCGCACCGGGGGCAGGCCCGGGAGCAAGGGTGCAGCCCCGCGCCCGGAGAGGAGGGGAGGGGAGCGGAGGGGAGCGGAGGGAGAGGGAGTCGTCGGCCTCCGCTCTAGTACCCGCTGCCTGGACGCTTTGCAAGGAACCCACCTCCTGCAGAAGCCGCAGGCGTCGGCAGGGATAGCCTCACCCAGAGAGCCAGCCCGGCGCAGTTTGGGCCAGGGCTTCCCTGCCGTCCGGGGTAGCTCACCGGTGAGCAACACCCACAGCTTCGCGCCAAGAGCAAGAGGGAGCGAGGGGGCGGGTGCAGGTCGGTAGCCGGCACTTGAGAGCCACTGTGCCCAAGGTCGCTACCGCAGGTGGGTTCTTTGGTCACCGGAGGAGAGCTGGTGGGCGGAGAGGGGGAGGAGACTGGCGCTCCCCACCCAGCAGCCACCCGTAGGCGCCCGGCAGGTGATCGCCCCTCCCCGGGAAGAGAGGGGGTCTCAGCTCTTGAGTCAGGCTCTGCTGAGCAAGGGAAGGGGTCCAGTAGGTCGCTTTGTGATGCGACTCGCCCGTCCCAGTCGGCCTGCCTGTCTGTCTCTTCATCTCTCTCCATCCCCACGACTCTCCCCTGTCCCTCTGTGCCTTTCCTGGCTTCTGTCTCTCGCGGTGTGCCCCGTCTTTGTCTCTTGGTCACTGTCGGTCTGCCAACTCTCTGGTTTTCTCCCGTCGGGCCGGGCACACCCAGCTCGCTGTCCCGGGCGTGCGCGGGAGCTCGACCTGCGGCGGCCTGAGGGTCTCCGAGCGAGCGCGCTGGGCCCTCGGCCTGGCTCGTTCCGCTCTCGCCCGGACGCCTAGTGCCCCGCAGTCTGTGGCCTCCGCGCGGGCGCAGCGCCCCGGCCGGGCGAGCCACCTGCCGCCGAGGGCGGGCCCGCGCTGGGGTGCGCGGCACCGCGGAGGTGAGTGCGCTGTCCCCCGCCCCGCCGCTCTGCTTCCCCAACTGGCCGGTTCTGTTGACTGAGCCGAGCGTGGCCGCCCGCCGCACAGCCAGTCTGGGCGCTCTGCCCTCCGAAAAGTCTCGGAGGTCCCCGGGGGCCTGGGGCGGCTGCCGCTCTTCGGCTCCCCTGGGCCCCTCCAGGCCTGGAAGCCCTGTGCGCCCAGGCTCCAGGCCGGCGGGGTCGCGGGCAGGGCAGCGCAGCGCAGCTTCTCCTTTAAGGCCAGAGCCGCTAGCCGCCGCGAGTGTGAGGGTGTGTGAGTGTGCGGCGTGCGTGTCTCCTCCTCCCCGAGTGACACGGCAGTGAGAAATGCCTATCAGTAACTTAAACCCCGAAACTCCACCTTCCGGGCGCGCGGCGCGGCGCGGCGCGGAGCCGGGCGGTGGGAATGGAGCGAGCAGATTGAGGCCGCCGCCGCAGCGCCGCCAGCCAGCATGAACTTGGCCGCGAGCTGAAGCCCAAGCCCAAGCCCAAGCCCAAGCGGACGGCGGCAGGCGCGGGGGCGCGGGGGCAGCGGCCGCGAGCCGGGGGGTGATCTGCAACCGGGCTCGGCCGTTCGGCGGGCGCCTGGGGCCAAGCTGCCCGCCCGCGGCTGCCCGTCCCTCGGGCGCTGCCCGGGTCGCGCTGGAGCTCCACAACACGGTAAGGGTGAGGGCGGGCGGGCGGGGGAGGTCCGACCGCTCCGGAGGCTCCGGGGTGCATTCGTGGCCCCCGCTTGTAGGCCTCTTCGCTGAGGATCGGGGCCCCGCGGTGCCGGGAGCCGAGAGCCCTCGAAGTTTGCTCGGAGCACACGGCCCACCTGGCGCCCGGGGCTGGCCATGCCCCTCTTGGACCAGCGCAGCCCAGCCCGCTGAGCGAAGCCCGCTGAGTGCAGCTCGCACCGCCCTGGGGCCGCGGCCTCTGGCTGCTGCGGGCGGCAGCTGCACTCGGAGGAGGGAAGGTAGAGGGGCGCAAGCTGCCCGGGACCCCCAGCTCCCATGGGCTACCGGGAGGCTTCCACGCAGTCCCCGCAGCCCTGGGCCGCTCACAGCCCAGGTGCTGCCGGCGACGCTGCTTTGGCTGATTTGGAGTGCCGGCTCCGAGCCCGCGGGTGGACAGCGGGCGCCAGCGGAAGAATTCTCCAGCCGCGACCGGGTTTGCCGCCGCGGAGCGGGAGTGTGGGCTATGCGCGCGGAGCCCACCGCCCTGCGCTCCCAGCCCTGCCAACTTCTCCCCGGAGAGCAGCCCTGAGCAGAGCGGAGCGGAGCTGGCGGCTCCACGCAGCCCCTGATGCTGCTGTCCCACCCGGCGCTCCGGGCTGCTGGGCATCCGCGGCGGCAGAGCGCGGCTCCGGCGCCGGCTAGGGCGGGCGGGAAGCCCCCCGGAGCGCCGCCAAATACTTTTCTCGGCCGGTTGGCTAGGCCCGGCTTCGTCCTCCTGCAGTGTGACCGGAGCCTCCTGGAAAGCTGGCGATGCTGTCTAACCGGGGTTCGTGATTAAATTCGGACACTGATAGGATCCGCCTGCTGGAAAACGCGACCCCGAAGCGGTCCATCGGAACCCGGGCTGGCCTTCGCGCCTGGCGCTGGGGGATTCACGCCCGCCAGCCCGCCGCGTCCTGCAGCTGGGTGCGGCTGAGCCGGGCACCCCAGGGTGGGTGTGTGCGGGCGGGCGGGAACACAGAGTGGCAGGGGGACAGAGAAGGGACTCTCCTTGTTAGGTGGCTTGTCGCCGTTGTTGGCAGCAGAAGGAATCCGGGCGCAGTCCCCGCGGAGAACATGCCTGCCCTTTGCTGGGATCGACCGAGGCCATCTCCGGGACATTGTCTGTGAGGGCCGGCGAGCAGAGCTTGGGAGAGGCCACGCTTAACAAAGACGCAAAGTCTGCCCGAGCCCAGGCGATTTCCAAAGAGTTGGCTAGGGAGAGGGCCCTGCGGGACTCGCACTGCCCCGTGGCCCCGGCCCGTAGCCGGTGGCCGGGAAGTCACATCGCGTCCCCGGACTGCGGAGAGAGCAGCATCGCAGCGGCCGCTCAGTCCTTGGCAGGCAGGCGCGGGCTCCTGCGTGGTGCCCGCCGCCGGCCGCCGGGCGGGGTCCACCGTGCACCCGCTGGGGCTTCCCAGCCGCTACCGCAGCTCGGCCCCCGGAGGCCGCGCAGCTTCTTTCCTTCCCTCCCTCCCACCTCCTCTTGTCTTTATAGATCCCCCTCCCTCCCACCCCCGCCGCCCCGCCGCCGCCGCCAACAATCCGCTTTATAAAAAGCCCCTTTGTTTCCCAGGAGGCTGGAGCGAGGGAAGGGGAAAGGGACGCAGAGGCAGGGGGTGGGGGTGGCTGCCTCCGAGTGGCTTCCAGCCGCTGCCGGCCTCTCGGGACTCGGGACGGGAGGGCACTTGTAGGCGGTGGGGGAGGGGAGTTGTGTTCGCTCCCGGGCAGGAGCGGGAGCTCCACCCCGGGGAGCCTGCCGTGCGCTCAGCCCGCCAGCCCCGGATGCCCTCGGTCCGGCCCGCGGGCTGCAAGGCGAGCTGGCGGGCGCGGGCGCGGGCGCAGGCCGGGCTCGGGGCGACGAACGCTCTCAGCGAGGTGGGCAGACGCTGCCGGCCGCTGCGCTCGCCGGGCTCGGGCACAGGGGGCGCCCTTTCCTCGGTTTCGCTTTCCAGCGGGCGCCCCTCTGGCCCCGCTCGGGGTGCCCTGGCGCCCACCGGAGGCCGAGGCGCGGCCGCTGAAGCCTTCGGCCGGGCTCCCAGCGTCTAGCTGCGCTCCTTCCTTCCCTCTCCCTCTGGCCGCTGAAACTCCCCGCGGGTGCCCTTTGTTTGGACGGGCGGAGCGGGTGGAAGCCACCGAGTCAGGGCTCCCTGCGGAGACAGCACAGCGGTCCGCGCCCACTCAGCGTCTGGCACCTGGGGGTGTCCTGAACTCGCAGGCTGCCGGCTTTAGTCCTATTGATGACTTAGCGGGCCCTGTTCTTTACACCTACTCCCTCCCTCCAAAAAAAAAAAAAAAAAAAGGAAGAAAACTTGGGGGAACTGGGCTTGCACTAGGAAATGTTAAACATTTTGGAAGTGACCTCTCCCATCCTGCCAGCCGGCTCCTCCCCGTCCCCCAGAGTGGTACACTTCTGTCCTCCCGAAGTTAGTTCCGCAGGAGAATACTGATAATAAAAGTGACAACTACGGGGAAGTGGGCGGGGCTCCAACCGAGGCTGGTCAGTCTCCTGAGCAAAGTCAGATTCCTCTGATCTCTGTCCGCTCCTTCCCATCTCGCCCCACTTCTCTCCACGCCCGTCTCTAGAGGTTATTACTAAGTGTTGGGCGAGCGTTTGTTCTCCGGTCTTTGGAGTAGGAGGTGAAGCGTTAACCTCTCTCTACACACACACACACACACACACACACACACACACACACACACACACGCATGCACCCCAACTGCATCTAAAACCACAAGAAAGTAATCAAAGGGTAAGCTACTGGTTGTAGTTTCTCTTCCCCACCCCCTTTGTGCTTCTCTTCTGGAGCAAGATCATTGGAAAATAAAGCTGCTGATGTGCGAGATGGAACATATGGTGCCTCCATAAGAGAGAAGCTGAAATGGCCTTGAACCTGCCGGACAGACCAGCTGTTTGCCGCCAGCTAGAGCAGCTAATCAGCGTCTTCCCCTTAAAGTAACAGCCTCTTTTCTCTCTCTGACCAGTCCACACATGGGATAGGACATTCTCCCGAGGGCAAGGTGGTGGCTCCTGTGTTGCTTGGTGGGTTCGTGGTTCTCTGGTGCCTGTTCTGGGCTCTGGGGGCTGCCTCGCCCTCTGCCCAAGCCTGCCTCCTCTGGAGAGAGACTTTCCTCCGTGCTGGTGTGAGATGTTGCTCAAAGTGGAACTTGGGAATGGGGAGGCAAGAAAGAGAAGAGCAGAGGGATTTCCAGATGCCTGAGAGGAGAGCTCTCTGTCTTGTTCCTACTCTACTGGCATGGAAATGCTAGCAG
>PVJO010029626.1:0-16558 GCA_004026905.1 Hystrix cristata
AAAAAAAAAAAAAAAATGCAACCCCTTCTTCAAAAGAATTTTTAGAATATCCTTTTTCCCAAGTGCCTTCAAGTTATCACTTTTCCTTTATAATTAGAATGTGTGTGATTCATTTTAGAAATCTCCTCTTCCCAGGGTCATAAATATTCTTCCATTATTTTGATGGCTGTATTACTTAGTTTTCACATTTAAATCTAAAAATATACTTAGGATTGATTCTTGTGTGTGGTATAGTGTGAGAGAAAATTGCCCCCAAAGATTATTTACCAGACAGACAACCAAAATTAATGGCGTTACTCTGTTGTGAGGCTTTCCTTTTATTTTTTCCACATTTAATGAATTCCTGAGTACCTGACCCTTTCCTTTCTGTCTTCTCAAGCCCCTACTGTGTTACAGAGCTACAGCATGCACCTAGTAGCCCGAATCCAGAGCTTGGAGTAGTGGGGATCGTGCTGCACCACCGCTGGTCTACCTTGTGTGTGCTGTGGGTAGCCACAGGTGCCAGCATTCACTGGGTTCCTGGGAGGCTCATCTTAACAGAATGATCAACCTCAAGTAACCACAGTCTCTCTGTCTGGATTCTTAACTCAGACTCCCCGAAGATGGGGGCTTCCTGACCCAACATCATTACTAATTAGTAGGCCAAACATGGGACACTTGAGTTCCTTGTAAATCCCCAGTCAGCCATGATTCTTTAGGCAGGTAAATGAGAGAATGACCTAACTTCCCTGAGCCTTTTTAGTACATCCATAAATAGAAACTCTTCTGCTTGGGATTAGGGTGAGGGTTAGATGGTTGCAGTACGTGTGAAATGGGGCGAGCACCTAACACGGTGCCGGGCATTAAGCTGCTGCTGTGTAGTGCTGTCTTTCCTGCCTGTCGAGGAGCCTGACAGGTGTGGAGTCCATGGCCATGTGCTTCCACGAGCCACCAGCCTCTCTGTAGCCACCCTCTCTGCTCATTTTAGGCCTCAAGAATTCAGTAGCTTTTTTTTCCAAGGGAAATCTCTTCACTTATGCTTCAGCCTCAGTGTAAAATATAAACATGAGAGTACAAAAATATTTTAACTCTGAAATGCTAGCATTTTTGTATAACATCAAATTGGTGAGGGTTCATATTATTTGATACAGTATTTCACTTCTAAGAATTATCCCACAAAATGTAGGTTGATGTGGGTGCAAAAATCCATGTGAAGCCACATGTGGTGGTACATAGTAATCCAAGTACTCTGGGAGGCTGAAGCAGGAGGATCAAAAGTCCAAGTCCTACCTGAGCAGCTTAGCAAGACCCTGCCTTAAAATTAAAAAATAATTTTATAAAGGACTGGAGATGTAGTTTGGTGGGAAGGTCCCAGCCTCAATCTTTAGTGCCAGAAAAGGAATGGAGAGAAAGAAGAGGAGTGTGGAAGGAAAAAGGAAAAAACATAATTATAGTAGCAAAAGATTAGGGGGAAAAATAGTAAATGTCTATCAGTAGGGTACTGGTTACCCCAATAATGGTGTATCCATAGAGAGGAGTGTTATGCAGCTTGGAAAATTTGAAGTAGATGCAAGCTGTATTGTTCAGTTAAAACTCATAGACAAAGCAGTATTTGTAATATACAGAAATCTTCAATAAATACCTTGCTGGGGAGGGCCCTGCAGGAGGAATGAGAGAACCTAACTTTGAGTGTATGTAACCACTTGTATTCTTCGAATTTTCTAATTGATTTAAGAACACATTGTGTGTGAGTTAAATAAGCTTTGTACTATAATTTGCACAAATTATAATTACAATTTTATAATTCTAATTTGCACAAGTGCTCAAATGTAGGCTCTTTAAATTGAGTATACCTCTTATATATTTTGTCCAGGATAGGTGTGCCAATAAGGTTTGTCCTTTGATCAGCTATGAAACGGGGCAGAGGAAGGGTTTGGAGGCCTGAACTCTTGGACCTCTTCCCCTTGTCACAATAGTAGGCAATTCTCCACAGTGTATGTAGTATGTATGGTGAGTCTGACCAATGAAATGTTTTATTTTCTAGATGCTCTATTCACATACTGGAACAAGGCTTCAACATCTGAACTTATGGATTTTTTTACAATATCTGAGTGAGTAGTTTTATCTTTGCTCATTCCTTCTTGATTTTTCCTGGTGTGAAGAATACTATATAAACACCATGTCATCGAGCCAGGAATGTAGTGTCACATCCTCCCTTACTCCTTGAGCTCACTCTTCTGGGCCTGACCCCAGCACTTATTTTCAAGGCTTATTAGCAAGTAAGCAGTGACCAGCCTTAAATTATTGCCAATGTATATGTTATAGGTGAGAGGTGACTATTTATGTGAAGTCACTTTAATAAAATGGTACAAAATTTATTCACCAAAGTGAGTAGATAAATGCTTCTCTGAGCTGAATCTAGTACCCATATTGTCTCATTTTATCTCTTCAATATAAGTGTCTGATTTCTTTGAAGCTCTTTGTTTTTAGAAACACAGATCCACAGTGCCTTATCCAAATTTGCTAGAGCCAGATGATTTTTCTTTTTTTTTTAAGGTGATTTTTCAAGTTGTGAATTTTTGAATTTTTGAAAAATTTACATGTAGAGTAGTATATCACATAATATCCCAGCAGCATCTTATGCAGCACCCCATCGTCAAACACATGATTACATCTGCAATAAAAATGGAGAAATTCTGCAGTTTCATTAAGTAACTTTATGTCTATTTTTTGGGTCATGTTTTGCACAGACTTACGTGGAAATCATTTTTAGACTTTGGGCATTTTGGAGCCATAAGTGAAAGGCTGTGGTCCTGGCCCTGTAAGAGGAGGTTGGTTTGTAGTCTTGGTTCATAGACTCATAACATCTCACTCTGCTGAATTAAAGTTTTTGTGTGATAAATCAAAATTCAGCACCAGAGGATTCATTGTTTTAACTGCCTCTTACTAAATAAGTGATGTTTTTAAACAATTAATTTCATGGCTATATTAAAGCAAAAAACTACATACTTGATGTCTGTAAAAACCAGTCCGTGAACTTGTGCCAAAAGAGAGAGTTCCTTCTATCGATGTGAATGAGGATGAATAAGCAGCTTGGAGCAGTAGTGTGGTCTCTGGCGTGTCCTCAGGCTGGCTGCTGAGGGTAAATCTGCCAGCCCCTAGTGACGGCAGCTGATAGTTGAGGCCTTCGCTCTTTGCTGCTCCCCGGCCACCACAGTCCTCATAGCCATGCAGCACGGGGCCTCCCTCCCAGGTTGATTATTTTCTGTGTTTGAATGTGTTGTTGTAAACAGGCTTAAAGAAAACAGTGTATTGAAAATAATTTTATCATCACATTTCCTGATAATGTTTCATCCTGTCTGCAGAGTCTGCTTGCACCAGTTCCAGTACATGGGAAAACGATACATAGCCAGGTACTGTGGGGCGGGCTGGTTTGAAATGGTACATCACTTTCTGTGTTTCTTAGGTCTGAACGTGGGAGGGTGGTCGCCTGTGGTGACTGGCAGGGAAAATTCGCGTCAGCAGCCGTGGAGATGGCTGGCAGACCTTGCGTCGCACCCCGTAAGTGGGTGCACTTTCACTGGCTTTCCTGTTTCCTTCTGTCTTGTGTTCTCGTGACCTCTCTTGGAAAGACTGTCCTCAGTGGCCTGTTGGTAGCTTCCACACTCCTTCCGATCTCTCCCCCATGCTCTGTTGTCTCCTCTTTCTCTTCCCTCTTTCTTCCTCAGGTATTTTCTCCTCCCTCACTGGTTTCTTTTGTTCTCACTTTCAAACATGATTTTTGCTATTTCTCCTTCCAGGTGCAAAGATACTAATTTCTCATCACCCACTCCCCTTTCTTGGGAGAATGTTTTTATCCTATCTCAAATTGGTATGGACTTCACAGGCCTTCTCTAAAATGGAGGTTTTTCTCTTACTCTAACTAATCAGTGAGTTCTCTGTGTCCCTTATGTGACCGGAACTCTTTGAGTGTCGTAGCTGTGCACAGCCCTGTCCTGGGTTCCAGGAGAGCTAGAAGCTCCTTGATGCAGCGTGGCCAGGCGGCTCTTCCTCACAGCGCATCTCATCCTTACAGTGTTCTTCCTCCTCCCCTGTCTCCCTTGGTGTGTCTGTGTTGTGAGCCATTCTGTGTCTGTGTACATATGGGGTCTTTTTCTAAGTGTCATATTTTCTATTGTTGTTTTTAACTGTTTAATTATAAATAAGCATATGTATAATATAGATGAAGAAAAGCTTTAAAGCTTAGTTGTAATTGAGATTTATTTTACTGATCTGTAATTCTTTTTCATAACAATGAAGTAGGATAGAGAGTAATAGAACTTCTATATAAGTGTGAAGATTTGCTTTTTATATTAACATTGTTCTCTTCTGGGGTCATAAGTATATTTTATTTTAAGAAATAAAAGAATGAGGGGTTGAGGATTTAGCTCAGTGGTAGAGCACTTGCCTAGCAAGTACAAGGCCCTGAGTTTGATCCTCAGCACCCACAAAAAAAAAAAGAAAGAAAGAAAACTTTCTTTTAAAAAGAAGCAAATTTAGGATAATTATTTTTTGCTTTCCTCCTGTTACATTTTGTTTCTATTTTTAATTGAAATGTGATAGCATGTAAAGTTCTCTAATCTTAACTTTTATTTTTATCACAACAGTAACTTTTATGTCTGGGTTTTTGAGTACCAAATGCAAGTATATACAAGGTGCCTTTATACCAGTAACATCTAATACCTTCACTTTTATTCTCTTTGACTTCGTCCCATGAAGATGGGCAAGCAGTATATTTTGTAACACAAAAGTACTATGCTGGGCAAGCTTCATACCGTTTTTACAGATACTGTCACATTGCTACATGGCATTTGGAGAATATTGCTCCAAGTACAGCAAAATGCCTCTCAGAGCTTAAAATGGTGAATGTAGGAAGCTGAAGATTCTGTCTTGAAAAACAATTTTAGAATAGGGTTTTATGAAGTGGTGAATTTTTTTCAGTGATTTTTTTCAGAAGATTTTGACAGAAAATCTTCCAACTTCAAAAGCCCCTGTATATATTTGCATATATGGACTGCCTTAAAAATAGATGGGCAGAGGAAGATGGGAGTGGAGATGGCATTACTTTGTTCCATGCACTGTGGGAAGATATGCCCTGCTTTATACAAAAATTACCACGGTCTCTGCTGCATGTGACAAAGATCCTGAACCATAGTGTGAACATTGTCGGTGTTGGCCATTCACATGGTCCAGTTGTATGAACACTATGCCTTCTTGTCACTTGGAAATCATCCTGCAGCATGCCGTCCATGATAGTCCATGCATGTCCCCGTTCTCCTACACACAGTAACACAGTGAGGGGATGGTTGGCTCTGGGATGGGGGACAGGTATCATTCCAGCACTGGTCTCATTTTCCACCTGCTCTGGTGATAGTACACGGTAGAAACTCAGCTGTTTGATTGCTAACCCAGATCACTTTTCTGTTTTCTCTACTTGACTGCTGACAAGTTTAACAAAGTCTGTGGCTCTTCTCCTTCCTGCTTGGGTAAGAATAAAGGTGTTAAAACTGCCTCATATAATCCCTTCCATTGCATGTTTGTTCTCTTTTTCTCCCGGTGCACTTTAAAATTAGAAATATGTACATATACATATATACATACAGATAATCTAGAAAGGTTCTCGTTGTTTTGGCAGTTGTCAGAATGCTGACCTTTAGCTCCACATTGGAGTGATATTCACTGTTTTAAAAGTCACATCTCTAAAGTACTTTCTAAAAATGAAAAGGACTCGCTTTGGCTTGATGTTTGCTTCTTCGTTGTCAGGTGCTTTGCCGTGAACTGTGTAAGAGCTGCTGCCTGTTCTCGTCTCTAGCTTCTTGGCTGTATTCAGTCAGTGCGTGGCCTGCTTCCTCTGTGCCATGTGCTGGCTTTGCTAACACTCCTGTCTCGCTGCAGTGTAACATATCTAACTTTTGCTTCTATCCCATTTCACTCATGTTGCAGGAACCAGGAGGGGTTGGGACCCATAGTACATGATCGAAAATCTCAGACATTGCCTGTTTCCCGTAACAGAACAGGAATGATGCATGCCAGATTGCAGCAGCTGGGCAGCCTGGATAACTCTGTCACTTTTAACCACAGTAAGTCCCATGACATACCATCGTAACACCAGCCATCTCTCTGCCATCTCAGAGGGGAGAGCCCAGCCACACCACACCACATCACCAACTTGATTTTTCTTCCAGCTAAAGCAAGTAGGATGAAGAGCTCCTGGCACAGTTCTCTTTCCTGGAGGAGAGTCCACAGCACTAGGGAGTGACATAATGTGGAACACGGTCAACTATGGCACCAATCCTAAAAGCCCCATTCCCAGAACAAAATGTGGCAGGTTCAATAGCCAGACATTCTTGGTATTTTGAAATTTGTTTGGATTCATTGCCTGTAACCACTTTATCACTGATTTTTCCCTGCATCTCCTGAGAACATCTGGGACAGATTTTTTTTGCTCCTCTAAATCTTGTGCATGTAATTGATCAAGCATCCACATTCTGACACTCCAGCTCTGAATGTATGTTAATCCTTACACCACCGTGAAAACATAAAGCCCATGAATCATTTTGTGAGGGTGTGGAAAAGCATCCAATAACAAAGTGACTTTTTCTGTGTTTTCAGTGTGAGAAAGATATCAAGTGTGCTTGGAATTTCTGTAGACAATGGTAAGATTTAATCAGGTTGAAGTCTGCTTACAAGGCCGCTTCACTTGCAAACCAAGACTTTTTGTTCATCTTGCCTGCCTAACTTTGGGGCTTTTCTAACTTCACAATAGAGATTCTGTCAAAACATAGGAGCGTATTTTAAATTTTCTTTTATCAGTCACCAGAGGGGACATGGCATTGTGTGCTGTTTTTAGCAGTCCAATACTTCATCTGCTTAAGGATTTCTCGAAGGAGAAAACCTAAAAGGTACCAACCATGCAGCATATGAAAAACGAATGTGACCATCTATAAGTCTCATTTCTGTTAGTGTTGTCTTCTCTGAATTGTCCCTTCTCTTTTCCAAGCATGACATAGCTAGATACTGTTTTGTTTAAACAGTGACCTGTTCTCATTCCAAGCTCTGTCTTTAATCACGATTATTAATATCTTCTGATCATTTCTAATCACAAGAATTCCGTTCCCCGTGATTTTCATACTTTTTGCTTCATACAGACTAAGAGTAAAGATAATACTCCTAACCCCATGTATTAATAATGATTTAAAGTAAGACACCTGAGGGGTCAGAATATAGCAGTTTCCCACACTTCCACCCAAGCAGGGTTCATTTTAAGGGGCATAGTCTCTCTCAGTAAGTCTAGACTTAATTTGAATGAGCATTATATCAGTCTGCCATACACTGACTACTGGAAAACACTGGTTTGGAAACACTCGTTCTCAGTTACAGACTTAGTGTACGATGCGTAGTGACAGACTTAAAGCTACAGTACTTGATCTTTCAAAGTCTTTGTGAGGCATTTTCTAGCCCTGAGGACAAGGAATTAAAATAGCAAAACTGGGAGTTATTTTTGTTTTCATTTCCTTTTTAGCAACAAAATTCAGTGTCTAGTGGCACACTGAACCTCCTGATTCCCTTTATCCAGATAATCTATATGACAAGACTAATTCACTATCACTTGAAATAAATGCTTAAACTTTAAAGTATTTTTTTTAAAAATCAGAGGTGTGTGTGGTGGTGCATACCTGTCATCCCTGCACTTAGGAGGCTGAGACAGGAGGATCACCATGAGTTCAAGGCCAGCCTGGACTATGTAGCAAGACCCTGTCTCAAAACAATAACAACAACAGCAACCAAAATCATAAGCAGTTCAAGGCCCTCCCTCAAAAAATAATTACTCAGGAAACACAGAAATAAAGCAAATGAACAACACATGAAGAAACAACCTTAATCCATTCCAACATGCAGAAACTCCTCCTACTGGAAATGGAATTCCTGGCAGTGGCTTGAATTGGAGGAGAGAGACAGCTGGCCGCATGTGCTGCCAAGAGCCACGCTGTTAGCGTGGTTGAATCCCCTTCTCTCTTCCTGCTACCCACAGAGAACCCCGTCTTCCCGGCCTCCCTCCTCTTCCAGCTCTCAGCTTTTTTTTCTTTTGTCAGTTTTCAGTGGCACTCCGTCCTGTTACATTTTCTCCTGCTTTGCCAGGAAACAGAGTATCACTGATTCTTTTAGATGTGTCTGTGTTCTCCGCAATTCCTCCTCACCCCAAATTGGTTCTGAAGTCTCCTCAGTCATTCCATCTCGTAGAGCTCGCCCTTCCCGAATTCGGTGTTTGGCCACCTTCGGCCTTTTCCTGTACTTTCCCTGTGCCAGCTTTTTGAACTCTGAAGTGATCAACTCAGCCAAAAACCACAGGGGAGTGCACACTGTGTGTATGTGTACATGTGTATCCTTTTGTGGGTCTCCATATGTATATATACATACTTCTTTATTGACATCTGTACCTGTATATTTTATGGGCAATTTGTGGCCCTATAATGTCTCTTTTTAAAAATCCTTTTTAGCAATAAATACAGGACCTTCTGTTGGGCCAACCAATGTGACATAGATTCAGTATGCGAGAGACCTGCCCTGAATACCCCAGAGTTTAAAATGAATTATTTCATAAAAAGAAAAAATAGGAAAAGTCCCTAAAAAATCTACACTATTCATTTCCTCTTTCTGTCCCTATAGGAAAGGCTGTCAAACCTCGTGTTGGCCAGCAGGGGGCAGCAGAGGCTGTGAGTGCAGGACAAGGGGAACAATACCATTTGTGCTGCGCATATAATTCTAGCATAGTCTTAAATTTATTCTTTGGTTTTGGTAGGAAATCATAAAATGGCAAATCCCACAGCAACTAAATAATCTTTTAACTATTTGACAAACACTCTTAAAGAACAGATTTGTTGTTTGTCATTGCCTAGGCATAGGAACAGTAAATCTTTAAAACACTTAGACATTGACCTAGTCAGTGTAATTTATACTCATTGTTTATCAATAGGAGATTTGTGTCAAAAGGCAAATAAGTGATACATTTACCAAAATATGTGTAAAATAGCACTTTGTATTTACTTTGGTATTATATGTTTTTCTAGGAATATACTAAATTCATTTATATAATTTATATTTCCACTGATACAGTAGGAAGGGAATCCAGCCAAGAGCTAGGAACATGTGAAGAAAACCTCTATTCCATGTAACCCAATGTAAGAAGTAGTTTAAGATCACGAGGTTAAGTTGCAGCGACTTCTATTTCAGGTCGGTATTGGAAAGCACGTTCTCACTGAACCGCCCACGAGTGGCCTGTGCACTGTCTGTGCCGAGCTGCCCGTAAAGCTGGTGTCAGCACTTGGAGCTGGTGGTTTGAAAACAGAATGGAAGAGACCCCTTTGGGGTATCATCCCGGTCACTTCCATGTTGTGTGAGGGATTGGGTGACATGGCTTGTGACACCTTGCTTAGCTCTGAAATTCTTTGATACCTATGAAGCACAGGTAAGCAAACGAATACAGATTATAAGGAAATTCCTTTATTGCATGTGATACGAATTGATATGCAAACTAATATGAAAAATACAGAGGATGTATCTCTGAATTAAAATTAGTGCCTTTCAAAAAACTTTTAAAGTGTGCATGATGCAGCTTTAAAATATGGTAAAATGTACTTCAGTGTTTTAAACATTAATACTTAAGATAGTAAATTAAATATTTCTAAACCCTCATTTCCTTGACTCTGAGACAGATTTTTATACATTTTCTAGATTTCTGAAATCGAGTGTCTCTTAATAGTGCATCTAATATGGTAGTCTGTCATTAATTAGGGCTTCTTGCCCATTGATAGGGTCTTAGAGTTGAGAAAGGTACAGGGCCCATTTAAAGTCAGTCATTTTAATGTCCCCAAATAATCCTTTTATGCCTAGTGTTCCATTTTTGGAGCACCATGTAACAGTGGCACGTAATAGAAATTTTGCTCTTCAGATTCTTGTTCCTTGAATTTTTCTAGGTACCATATATGAATTTCATGCAAAAGTTCAAAAAATTGCAACCTTCGGCATAAAGGGGTGAAAGGGGACTTTAAAGTAAAATGTATTATTTGCCTAAACCAATAGTTTTAGGGCTGTAGCACATACCATTTTCAGACACAGCTAAACATTAGGTTGCAGTATTCTACAGAGAACACTGATGGCGTGATACCCACTTGTAAAATATGACCTCCTACCTCCTGGGCTACAGACTGTCCACAGGTCATTCTGAGCAATTTCTTTTCTCTTTGTGTGGTCGGGGGCAGATTGCAAACCACATGATTTTGCCTTGGAGTTCCTGATTCTGAACTCTATTCCTTACCCATCTGTGAGGAAAACCTTTTTAGCAGCAGAAATGAGAGCTGGAATAAATAATAGATTGTGTAGATGTTGGCCATTTTGATATTTTGCATAAATATTTGCACTTAGTTAAGCCATACACCATGAACTAAAATATCTTAGGAGGTAGGTCTACATTTGGGGAATTCTTTTAGCAAGGAGATTCCTGGTTATTCAATGTCTATGTTTTCTCATAAAACTTACTGTTTTCCTGGATTCGTGTTATGGTCCAGAGAAAAATAACAAGAATTTTGCTTTTATAAAGGAGAAGCAGCTATGAAGATGAAAGTACTTCCTGTGAGACTATGATCTGGCTGACTCTGGCAGTCAGAAAAAGCGTGTGGCTGCGGTCGGGTTTCTGCCTGCCCACCACATCGCCTCTGATGTCATGCCAGTGGGGAGGGAGAGAGAGTTGACAGATACAGTCAGCATCATTAAATTGAGCTATTTAGGTAAGATGAATTTATTAAATGGAATAATTAACTGAATAATTAATTGTAAACATGACAGATGACATAAGGTGGGGATCTCATTTTTGGCCCCCAAGTGATCAAAACATCTCCAGATTTTAAGTCTTTTGTCAGAGTAACAATAGAATGAAAATTTGTATAAATTTGAGCAGTTCGTCCTAAGAACTCTAAAGAAATTCCTTGGCACACATGCTAAAGGTGGCATATCCCTTCCCCTCGGTCCCTGGCCAACAGGGATGGAAGGAGTCCAGGCTGTACTCCAAGGCACCACCACTCCCTAGTTGGAACAGGTGTTGTTCTTACCCGTACATGGGGTCAGAATCTGCTTTCAGGTGGACTTAAGAAATTCCTGTCTCTTAAGACCACTCTCAGATTTACTAATTCATTTTAATTTTACTGCGTTGGTCTGTAACATGGTGACTGTTTATTAAAGTTTTCTGTCATGCACAGCTTTGTTCCAGGTCTTGAGACTTGCTGTCTCTTGTCTGTCTGGTAGGGAGAATCTCTATAAATACTGACATTTATTTTTAGGGATTTTTAAAAAATGACACTTGTGATTTTTTGACGTGAAACAGTTTAAGAAAAAGCAAAGTATGACGTGGCTAAAAGGATCGTTTTTTTTAGATTCTCAGTATTCTACAGAGAAGGGTAATGGCATGATCCCTGCTTCATATTACTCAGACAAAGGAAGATTGTTTCTTATCTAAAGGAGATTAGAAAGATGGTACTGTGGTATAATAGCTTAGAGAAATTTTGTCATTACCAAATTTCCATGTATGTACACATGATTACATAATAATTTAATTACCCTTGGTTTTATATATGTTTTCAAAACAGCACATTGCCAAAGTCCAATTCCTTAATCGTGACAGACTTTTAGCCAGGAGCAAGTAAATTCTGTGGAAACGCCTCAGTACTTAGCCATCTCATTTATGTTACCTGGATGCACTTAACCCACAGATTTGCTAAAAAGAGAAAAAGGCAGTTCTCTGCACAGAAACAAGTTAAAATTACCACCAAAGCAGGTTCCTTGCTAATATTTAGCCCAGACTAAAACCTCATTTGAAAGAATGGCAGCCTTCCATAATGGATCAACCTGTAGGAAAACTTTGGTTGGACTAATAACAGGTGTTGTGTTTTTTGCTGTTAGTGTTGTCATTTGGTGTTTTTTGTTGGGGGCAGGTGCTGGGGATCGAACTTGTGCTTCCTAGGCAAGTTCTCTACCACTTGAGCTAAATCCCCAATCCCCTTCATTTGGTTTTTTGTTTTTGGTTTTTGGTGGCATTTTTTTTAGGGGAGTCCACTCTTACTATATATAGTTTGTGATCACTTTAACAATAATCATCCATCTGTATGTTTTCCTCTTTTATTGTCTCTGTATCTTAGCAAACCTCACCTAATGAAGGAATGCTTTGGCTTGTATAAGACAGTACAGTTGATCATTAGTACCCCAGGTATCCATCTTTCTTATCTATGGGGAATTTCTTGCCCCCAAAGAAAGAGGAATAGAGCTAGCATGGTAACATCCTCCTTGCTGCAAGACACTGGGTCTGACAGAGTGACAGCAGTGCGAATCAAAGACACTAAACCTCAGGGCCACCTTTATAAAATCCTGTGTAGCTTTGAAAAGCTTTCTTGTAGCCTTTTAAAAAACATGCTAGAATTTATTTAAGTCAAAATGTTGTCTTTCCCAAATTCTCTTTTATTTTAGTTCCCTGGACACAGAATTCAGAGTATAGTTTCTAGTTTTCCCAGTACTGGTCTCAGGGAAATTCTTAGGTTTTCTTTTCTTCATTTTCCTGATCTGTGTACAAAATGTCTTCCTCTCTGGAGTATTAAGAAAATTGCCAATTAGTAAGTATTGATTTATTTTCACTCCTTGGAGAAAGACATCACCTTATGTTTTATTACATAGCCATCTTTCTGTATTGGTCTGTAGACCAATACTGTAACATCTTTGCATCCCTGTATGTATTTCTGCTAATGCATACCATTTCATAACTTAATATCTCAAATTGTATGTCAAACTGCATTTATATCAATACTAAATTGATTTCGCAGCCACTATAGATTAAAGTTTGTATTTAAATTATGTGTGAATAAGCTAAATTTACATGATGGTTTCTTCAAGTCCTTTCCTTTTCTTAAACATTTCTTTTAGACATGTTGGCTTTTATGCTTTTTATTAAAGCAAATAAAAAACTGTTCATAATGCAGTCAACTCTTGATTATCATTCCTGATTCTAGCTAATAATACAGTTCTTGAGGTTATTGCCTTGGGACTTTCATAGCATTCACTGTGTACCAGGTGGTCTTCTAGGAGCTTCATAATTAATGGACTTAATCCTCACTACCACTCTCCAAGGTAGATACTCTTATTAGCCCCATTCTACAGGTGAGGAAACTGAGGTATAAAGAGGTGGAATAACTTGCTCACATTAACACAGCTAGTAAATGGTGGAGCTGAGTTCTGCAGCCGGTAGCCTGAACTCAGGCTCATCTTAAGCCCCCGTGCTGCACTGCTGCCTCTGTCTACACAGGGAGCCTGAGAAATCTCGCCCTCCCGCCATAGTCCCACCATTCTGACACCCTAGTCAAGGGGCTGAATTGGCTATTGCCTTTCTTGATACAAGTCCTGGCTCCACTGCTTCCTACCTGTATGACTTCGGACACGTTATTTAGCCTTTCTGTGCCCCTATTTCCTTATCTGCAAAAAGGGTTTAATAATGTGTGTACTTCTGGGGTGTCGAGGGATTAAACAGTACATGTGAATTTCCTAGAAGCTCGGTTGTACATGACACACACACTTCATTTCCCTTCCAGAGTTGAAAAAGACTTGTAATTAAATGGAAATACTGTCAGTACCACCCCCAGAACCCTGAACAGGGAGACCAGGCCCCAGAAGGGGACTTTGTGCAGATAATCAAAAGTTGACTGTGGCTCTCCACCCCGCCAGCCTCGCTGGCTGAGCCGCCGAGCAGTAACCCTGTGCTGTCACTCCTGCAGGCTACGGCCACTCGGATGCAGACGTTCTCCACCAGTCACTGCTCGAAGCCAACATTGCGACTGAGGTTTGCCTTACGGCTCTGGACACACTCTCTCTATTTACACTGGCATTCAAGGTTCGTATGAAATAGCGTTCACAGTTTTAACTGTTGCATCCACTTGGCTTATTAAATTCAACCAGCACAAACTTAGGGCATTGTATTTTTACTTCAGTTGTTTTGCCACTGTAAGGAAAGCATTAATCCTTAATGAAACTGTTCACACTGGATGGCTTGAATTCTCTGAAATATAATAAAGATCAACTGGTCCACATGTGCGACATACTTGGACATGGTGGAAGAAGTCTCTGGAGGTGGTTCACTCTCGGCTAGAAGAAAGAATTTATTCAAGGAAACAGGATCATAAATATGCGAACCTTGACTATCTTTAAACATAAGATATTCTGCCTTGAATATCTTTAAACATAACTAAGTGGTATAGCAATTAAAATTAGTTCTTTATAGAGAGAGAAGTGATAAAACTCAAAATTTAAAAAATCTTTATCTGTTAAAGTTGACATTGCGTTCGTGGATCTTTATTGATATTCCCTGCAAGGCACGTTTCCTGGGTCAAGCACTGCAAGAGACTATTTCATCAGTCAGACCCATCATCTGCCTCCACTTTGTTGTTAGAAATAGTCTTGCCTTTGTGTTATTCTAATATCTCATTTAATTTCCTAAATGAGAATTCCCTATCTTCAATAAGAGTCAAAATGAGAGGCACTGCGTTGTTATCTTTTATTATTTCTGAGTG
This sequence comes from Hystrix cristata, assembly GCA_004026905.1. Lineage (NCBI taxonomy): Eukaryota > Metazoa > Chordata > Mammalia > Rodentia > Hystricidae > Hystrix > Hystrix cristata. The sequence continues at coordinate 14,619 of PVJO010029626.1, forward strand.
GAAAAGTTAATGAGGATTTTTGTTTTTCTTTTTTAACCCATGTGGGCCTTTCTGCATATTCAAAGATTTGTTTGCATTTAGTATATACTTGTATTACTTTCTAATCAGTGAGAAAGCAACAGAAGCAGAGAAAAGGGGAGAAGATTGATTGGAAAATAAAAGAAGGTAGCTGGTAACGGGTATGTCTAGGCTGAAGAGTCTTTACTCCTTTAAATGAAGCGTTTTACATCTCAGTGTAAATGAGTTTTCATTTCATTCTTGCCATTCTTGAGATCAGAGCCCAGGAGCACGGACAAGAGAGAGGAAGAGGAGGAGACACTTAAGTAGTGAGAACTTGGAGGCAAGGACCAATTCAAAGAGTGTATCTCGGGTCTGTTCAGTTTTTCAAAGAACCATCTCTTCTCAATAACTCCAGCAGAGAGTGCTGAGAAAATGAAACCTCACTTCCAGATTCACCAAACCTCAATCCAGCCATAATTAGAGAATGATATCACTCACTTAATTAATCACCATTCACAATTACCGCTCTTTAAATTGTTCCTCTTTGACATGATGGAATTCAGTATGATATCTCAGTATTTCATGATACAGAGATGACTGAATTCCAAGTATTGTATCAGTTGTGAGATATCTATACTTACTGGACTTAAAATTGTTTCCCTGTCAGATCGCTTGAGTCAGAATTTCTCTCCAACAATGACATGAACCTTGCTTTTCTGAAACTATAACTCCAACCGTAATTTGCTGTGTAGAAAAATTATTTAACATAAGTTATTTCTGTTTATTTAGCCAAATTGTAAGATTGCTTAGAGATACTAGTCTCTTCATATTTTTCGTTACAGTCACTTTTGCTTGCTTGTGCAAAATGCATGCATTTATCCTTCCCAAACACATATGTTTTGTAGACAGGCTTGTCATATTTAAGGGTCACATTCTTTACTGTCTTGCATGGTTGGACATGAAGCTGCATGCTGGCTTCTTGCTGGGCTATACCTGCAACTATCTTGTAGATCTGGCAACTGGGAGGAGGATTTTCTGCTAAAATGAGGATATTTTAAAGAAAGATCAAAGGCAATAAATTGTGGTCCTCTTGTTTTGTTTGATAAAATCCATGAAATGTTACAGTCCTACCAGCTACCTCCTAATTAGCCAGATCAAAATACATGTCAGATGCTTTGTTCTTTACAGTTCTTTACAGTGCAGCTTCAGTTTTAGAGTCACCGTTTTACAGATGGGAAGGCTGAAGCTCAGTTTACCTGCACAAATCCATGCACATGATAGTGATGCCTGACCCAAACCTATGGGGCTCGTAACAGTTTAAATTTTAAATTGTCTTACTGTTTGGAAAATGTAGTCTTTGAGCCTAAAAATTGTATGAAAGCTCCTAGATGTGCCAGATTTGTCTCACTAATGATGCTGTTGATGTGTGTTTTAAGAACCAGCTCTTGGCTGACCACGGACACAATCCTCTCATGAAAAAAGTTTTTGATGTCTACCTGTGTTTTCTTCAAAAACATCAGTCTGAAACAGCTTTAAAAAATGTCTTCACTGCATTAAGGTCATTAATTTATAAGGTAGGTTGTTTCGTGGACGAGAGTCACCCACTTTCCTCCTGCCTGGAGTAGAGAGACACATCACCAACACTGACTTTGCTATGCCGTGCCTGTCCTGTGTACCGTCTAGTTTCCCTCGACGTTCTACGAAGGTCGGGCAGACATGTGTGCTGCGTTGTGCTATGAGATTCTCAAGTGCTGTAACTCCAAGCTGAGTTCCATCCGCACAGAAGCCTCCCAGCTGCTGTATTTCTTGATGAGGAACAACTTTGACTACACCGGGAAGAAATCCTTCGTCCGGACACACTTGCAAGTGCGTGTGATTTAGCTTTCTAGTATAGAGTTACCCCCAGTGGAATCCTGTTTTAGGAAAAAAAAAAAAAAAAA
>PVJO010029627.1:0-16553 GCA_004026905.1 Hystrix cristata
AAAAAAAAAAAAAAAAAAAAAAAAAAAAAAAAAAAAAAAAAAAAAGGAAATGAGGAGAAAGAAAATCAATTGGAAAATGACTGCCCCGCTTAAATCATTATTTCTTCTTCCACCAGGCACTTGCTCTTGGTTATCGTAAGTAACAGTAAAGTGATTACAAACATGCTAAAACCTTGAAACACAGTGTAAGAGAAGTAGCCTGAGCGAAAAGGACCTTGGTCTTCCATTATTCTACCCCCTTCCGCTTGTCGCTCCATCTTTTGAGATGACTCACACCTTCTACTGCTGTGATGCTAAAACATTCATGTGGTGATCTGTCTTTTAAGAGAGTTGGTGCCTAGCCTTGCAAGCGAGACCCCAGCCCTTCCCAAAACCCTGAGCTGAGCCATGCTCGGAGCCCTGAAACGCCCAGCTGGCATTCCTCAGCGTGCCACGATGGGTCCTTGCCTACAGCCTGAGGTCCTTGGGCCCAAGTCAAGTAGTCAAGTCGATAAGTATTTACTGAGTGCTGTGTCTCAGCTAGGGAGTAGTGAACCGGCCTGCGGCCTCCCGGAGACAGAGGCTTCTTATCCACAGACTTTATCATCGCCATGTTTGGAGAAGTTAACCCACCTGAGACTCTAGGCCAGTGAGAGGCACATTTAACCCAAGTCTCCTTGATGTTAAGACAAAGGGCAAGTGAAGAGTGACAGAGAGGATACTGGGAAGCTTAGATGAATTCCACAGCCGGCCCGCTGGCCCCAGCAGGACTTTTTCCTGCTCTCCTGGTGTGCACTGGCCTGAGTGAGCTGGGGCTATGTGGTGTGTTGGGCTGGATGGACACAATTCCAGATACTGTGGCTTGGAAAGTGCCGGGGAGGACCTCTGCCCACGCAGACTTGAGTCGAAGGGGGACACGGTTGGAACCAGGATGTTGTTCAAGTTGCCCAATTCACAGACATGGGCTGATAGCTGGGGCCAGATTCACAGAGAAGTTCTGGCCATTGAGCTCAGTTAAGGGGAGAGAGGAAGTTGACTCTCTGGGAGCCCTGGGAGCCCTGGGAGTGTGAGGCCAAGGACCAGAGAGGGTTTGGGCAGAATCCGTCTCTGACGATTGTTCTTTCTTCACTGTCTGAATGACTCCACCTGGGAATTTTAATGGTTTTCTATCTGCAAGCGCCGTGTTTCCAACGCTGGCAACCCAACTTGAGCCCCATCCTGCTGTTTGGGGACCTTATCTTGCTCCCTGCTTCTCCCTGATTCAGTGGAGCTGGTGGTGACATCTTCCTCTTGCCCGAATATCACTTGCTCCTTGTGTTCTTTGTTCTGTGTCCTTCCCCTTCCCCACCAGTGGATCTTCCTCCAGTGACCCTGACCTGGGTCATCTCTGGGGACATAATGGCCTCTAATACTGCATCCCCACTTCAGCCTGGAAGGAAGAGGCTTCCCAGCGTCCTCCTCTGCAGACAAATGCGTGTCCTCGGTTCTCCAGTGTGCAGTCCTTGGGCTGGTCCTTGTTTAGTCCTCTTTCTGCCTCCCTGATTCATCATTTTGCAACCATCTAAAACCTGGACCCTGTTCTCAGAGAGTCTGCTGTCCTCCTAGGTGAGCAAGAAGGATGCAAACACGATGGATGGAGAGCGCACCAACTAGGACATTGTCCAGTGCTGTGTGATATGACATGTGGGGGGAAAGACCAGAGAGAAGACTGAGTGCAGGAAGCAGGAAAAACTCCACGGAGGAGGAGGAGGTGAAAAGTGGGTTGGACTTTGAGGTCAAAAAAGTCAGCTTTCCATTCTCCTCCCTGGTTACAAGTGCTCTGTGCAGCCCAGAGGAAGGAGTCCTAAGATATGTGGGCTCTGGGGCCTCCAGTTGTTGTAGGCTATGCAAGAAACAGCAACCCCTTGGGAAGCCAGGTGGGTAAAAAGGTCATAGTCCCCTGTGGATAGTCATCAAGAGCTATTAGATAGGAAGACAGTTATTGACCCACAGATAATAAATTTTGGCTGCTTGTCCATAAGGGTAATGATCATAATGAAATCTATTTTCCTGCCAAATGGATCTGGATCAGGTCTTAGAAAATGGAGAGAGGCTGAGAGTCCGCTTGACAGGGAACTAGAAATGGCAACCATCAGTGACAGGTGCCTCATTCTTAAGTAAAGCCGCAGGGGAGCCGAGGGCGAGGGTGACATCCAGGGCGAGAAGGGACAAGAGTCAGGCCTGTACCGAGAGACAGGAATGGGGCTTCTGGGCTCTGGGTTTGTCTGAGGGACACAGGTGGAACTTCAGTGAGTCACATGTCAGTTTAGTTCCTAGCCTGAGACTTCCATACTGTCTGTGTAGGGTAAAGGGGAGTCTGAGGTTCACACTTGCATTCAGATTGGGAGAGGACATAATTATAATCCTTACTTAAATCCCAAGCTCACCTGCCCCCTGGGAAGTGACTACAGAGCGAATTTCAGAACCACATTAAGAGTGGACAGGACCTGGACACCTGGCGGGACAGTGAAGAGGGGTCCGTGAATCACCATGGATTACTGGATCGGGTCTCTGACGGATGCCAACCAGGGAATCAGCCCTTGTAAGGAGCACACCGGGACAGCAGATACTTGTGTACTTACATACTAAGGTTTGAGACCCACATGAGAAATCTTAGTAAATAGAGACACCCATCAAAGTCATACAAGCAGTGAGTGTCTGAGCTTGGATTCTAGTCAACCAGATCTTCTTGACTCTGAAGCACAGACTTGTTCTAGTATATCCAGCTTCTTCTGAAGGGCAGGTAACAGGTAGAATTCTAGGCTGGCAGTGTACAAAGAGGAGTGACCAGGGGAAACCGGATTTGGAAGCAGACGGAAGACTCCATCACAAAACCTGGTGAGCTAAGGAAAGATCCAAATCCTGGAGGGATTGGATGGGGGTACTAATTAGCATCCTTGCCCTTAAGAACCAGCGGGGATCAGAGAAAAGGGAAGGAACTCAGGACCTGGTTCAGCAACACGAGGTAGGGACCTGGCTTCTGGAAACAAAAGAAGAGCTCAGATTTAGCAATCCATGTAGAATCTCAGAGTGGATTCAAAAGCCAGATTGACCTGGGATTCCTTCTATTTTCTCTGGCTATGGAAAGCATTAGACCCTAAATCCAGTCATTGCCCCTAGCTAGGTAGACATTCAGTCCTGGGTGAGAAGCCAGGCTACCCCTATGTGATTGTACTCACTGGAGGGGTCCTGGGAAGGCCCCAGGTGATGCCCGCAGGCCAGACTCCCTGCCAGGGTTCTGGATGCCCTGCTACCATTTGCCAGTGATCCTAAGAGATCCTCTCCTTCCATGCTGACGCTGAGCCTGAAGCTCGGCCCCCACTCCTATCTATTCTTCGGACAAACACTTGTCCTTTTATTTTCCTGTCTGTGTGTGTCTGATCTCCTTCCTGATGTTTGGAAAATTCCTGACCCTAGAGTCTTGCTGAGAAATGGATTTTTCCTTTGCTATAAAAGATTCTTATTTTCCAGACTTCTGAAATGAGGATGTGAGAAATGACACGGACTCATTCAGTTGCTGGAACCATCTGGACTTTGGAAACCAGTTTTCAAGGGCAGCAGAGGTAGCACGACGTTTTGTGCTGGCAGCGTTGGCACTGTGGCCCTTAAGTGAGCAGAATCGGCAGGGGTGTTGAGGGATCCCCTAGGTAGTTAATGTCTGTGGAGTGAATTAGGCTCTGCAGCTTGCTGCACAGCGCCTCTCATTCCTGGAAATTGTGTCAATAACCCTCTTCTAGTCAACCAGTCAGAGGGTATCAAGTCTTAATATGGAGCCTGGTGTGGTGGTACATGTCTGTAATCCTAGCACTCTGGGAAACTGAGGCACGAGGCTAACAAGTTCAAGCTTAGCCTGGGTGAGTTAGTGACTTAGCAAGACCCTGTCTTAAAGTTAAGAAAAAAATCAGTGAATGGAGATGTAGCTCAGTGTGAAGGTCCTGAGTTCAATCCCTAGTACCACACAGACACACACGCAGACACACACACACACACACACACACACACACACACACACACATAGAATGTTAATTAATTAATTAAAAAGGTTTTGGGTTGGAAGGTAGCAACCACTCCAGGCTTTTCAACTGAGAGAATTTAATATCGGGAATTGATACATGGGTTAGGGTTAGCTGAAGAGTCAAACAGAGTGGAGAGGCACCCCGAGGTGAACAGTGGCAGGAAGTTGCTTCTGACCCAGGCCTGCAGTCACAGTGGGAGGAAGTGGCATTTTCAGATCCCCGAGGCAGGCACTAACCAGGGAGCTTCCCTCGGGACCTGTCTGGGAGGAGGCAGTGCTGAGGATGTGTGACTGCAGTCGGGCCGGCCTGAGGCAGAGCAGAGCCTGACTTCCTGCAGTCTCCTCCTCCTCCAGGCTGCGAACCCCATGGAGGCCGGCCGGAGAGGCGCCTGGTACATCCCTGGGGGATGACAGAAAACAGCACACAGATGACAAGCCCTCAGCCAGGCTCGGAGGCTTCCAGACGAGAGTGGTGTTGGCCCGGTGATTGGAGGACACATCGCCCTGTTATTACATTGGACAGAGCATCTGCAGGATGGGTACATCTGAGGTCGAGTCATTTCTAGCGGAGAATACAGGTGCCTAGCAGCATCAGACTCAACTTTGTATGCATAACACCCGTGTCTGCTTCGGTTTGTTTATTTCACTATGGTCCACACACTTAAGCTGTATGGCCTTTCTTTTTTAACCTGGAGCCCTGGGGGACTCATTCTCCTTTGCGACAAGAGCTGCCTCCTTTTGCAAATTTCCAGACTTCTGGGCTTTCCAGACTTCTCTGAGCCCCTTCTCCTTGAGGTTTTTGTACTGCCCATCAGTTGCAGTGCCGTCAGACATTAGGGGGTGGCAGACACTAGGAGGAGAGGCTGCAGATTGGAAGAGGCCGCAAACACTCCGTAGAGTCCACCTAGAGCCATCTGCAGCCCGCAGGAGAGGTGAGAAAGTGCTGTCCTTAGGTAGAAGAATCCACCCCTACAGTTTATGGCCTTGAGCCCTCAGCTTCTAGGAGTCTTTTTTTGTCCTGCTCTGTTCTTGTCCTGAATTAAAATTAGATTTTTTAAATCTTGATATGTCCAGTACTTAACACAACGAACTACATGTATGGTGAAGAAAAAAAATAAATGAGTAAATAAGGGAATAAATGGATGAATAATAGTTACTATGGCAAGTAAAATATATGCTGTGCCATTTGGCCTTGCGAGCAGTTGTATACTAATTCACTGCTCTTTCCATGTTTGTCCCTGGAGATGGGCACGTGCGCCTCGCTATCCTTCCTGCTGTGGGGGCCCAGCAGCTTCACCCATGCGGAGATGCTCCTGACTGTAGAGGGCGCTCCCTCTTCACCACTCCCCAGGCATGGCCCAGGGCTGAGGACAACACCCTGCTGGCCCTTCTGCTCTGCCACTTGCACCTCCCCAGCCACACCACTGGCCAAGCCAGGCTGCCATGGAGAACTCTCCCACAGAGACCGGCAAACTATGGTTCTTTCATTATAAGTGATGGTTTCTGTGATAGGGCGGGAGCGAGGACTATTATCCTAAAGGCAAACTCATTAATTTTCAATATGGCAAAAGAAAATAAAAGCAAGCAGAGACCTAGTTCATAAATTCTGTCTGTTCTATATGACTTTCTGTTGTGAGCGGATGAGTGATTTTTCCAATGATAAAGAGGGTTCCAGGGCACTGAGACTTGGAGACGGCTGCATCTATATTGATAGGCTTTGCTTCTGCTCCCTCCTGCTTCTCCACAAAAGTCTCCCCATGCATGCACATGCACACACACACACACACATAAACATACGCGCGCACACACACACACATGTGAACACACGCAATCCATATGAGTGCATTCTTGCTTCATTCCTGCTGTTAATTTATCCTTCCCTTTGCCTGGTGTCTGCTTTGGTTGATGCTAAAGTGATTACCATTGTCTCCCTTTGGGGTCCTTAGGAAAACCCCCGGAAGCTGGAGGAGACCAGGATGGGGTCTGAGCATCAACAGTGGCTGCCAGCTGGTGGGAGAACAATGGGGCAGACTCCCCCGGCAGCTCGCCAGAGGCTGGGGCCACACGCTCCTTTGCTCCTTCGGGGAGGCTGTCACCACATCTCCTGGGTGGATATCTTGTCCTCCAGAGGAGGGGGTCTATGCTGGAATTGCCAAAAGATTTTTTTTGGATCTATGTTCTTAGCTTTAAAATTGGAAGTCGCTGGAGCCAGAGTTATGGTGGTGGGAGGTGTCAGCTCCCAAGGCCTTCCCAGGAGTCACTGTGCCACTGATCTCTTTGATCTCTTTGTTACCATCTATCAGCCCCAAAAGAATCTCTCCATCACTTCCCACCATGTAGTTTGGGTGCTGCAAACAGCAGCAGGGCTGCTCCTGGGCACCTTGGCAGGAGGCATGTTTTGGGGAGAATTCCTTAAACCCGGAGGTGCCCCTGTCTGTCTCACACTTGGTGTGTGGGATTCAGTGTGTCTCCTTTCTTCAATGTGTTTCCTGGACACTCTCCTTCTCTTTCTCCTCTTTCCTCGCCTCATCTCCCTGTCTCTCTTTCCTTGTTTCCCTGCCTCCTTTTTCTGTCGCCTTCTCTGCCTCTGTCTTTTGTGTCTGTGTCTCCCTTTCCACAGCCTCTTTCTTCCTCCAGTTTTCTCCCTGTGAGTTTCTCAGTCTTCCTCCTCCGCAGCCTGCCTCTCGTTTCTTCTTTGTACAAGGTTGCGTCGTGTCCCCTTCAAAGTTCACGCCTTTGCTGGAACCACAGAATGAGACCTTGTTTGGAAATAGGGCCATTGTGACTTCACTAGTTAAAAAAGGAGTCATACTGGAGTAGTGTGGGCACTGGATCCACTAGGAGAGTATCCTGAGGAGGAGAAAAGAAAGGACACAAAACGGGCCAGGAAGAATGCTGCCTGGCCATCAAGGCAGGGACTGGGACAGTACACCCACAAGGCAGGAACAGCAAGGCCCACTGGTCATAACTGGAGGCCGGAAAGTGGCAGAAAGGATTCTTCGCTGGAGCCTCCAGAGGGAACACAGCTCTGCTGAGATCTCAGTTTTGGATTTCTAGCTTCCAGAACTGTGAGAAAATATGTTGTTTCAAGCCTCCCAGTTTGTGCTACTTGTTATGCAGTCCCGAGGAAATGAAAACATTTGTCATCAGGTTCCTGCGCATTTCTCTTCCCCATCAGTGGAGCCCTTTTTTTGCACGTTCAAACCACTGACCTCACTCCTTGCAGCTTTGGCATGTGCTACCATCAGCTCTTTCTCTGTAAGGGCAAAGCTCCTACCCGCCGGGCTCATTGCTCAATTGCCACTCAGGCTGCTTCTCCGCTTGGGGTGCCAGAGGTTGTAAATATTTCATGATGAGGAGGTGCCTTTTGACCTGACCTCTCAGGTATTTGCCTTCTCAGAAAGTGTAGGAAGGCTCCAGAGCTCCGGCAGGGCTGCGGGGGTGAAGGCAGGAAACCACTTCCATCCTGCCTACCTCATTAAGGTCCAAGGACCCCGAAAGATTTTTTACAGCCCCTTGCTCCCCAGATTTGGGGAGCTGGGGTGAAATCAGTATTTACAGACCACCCAGAAAGAGACTGGAGCGCTTCTCCATATTTCTGAGTGTTATGGGATTCTCAAGACAATCTACCCATGGGAGAGTCCCATTTTTCAGCGAGGCAAACTGATGGACTTGAAGAGATGTAAAGGAATATCACTTGAATAACAAATGGCAAAGATTGTACTTAAACCCAGATTTCCTCGTGTTTGATCTTGAGATTATTCTTGCATACCGCACTGTGACCTCTTATGGTTGATTTATTACTGTTTTTCAATGACAGACTTCCTTTCCATCTGGAAGTATTTCTCTGAGCCCTCAGGAGAAGCTACTAACTCAACAGAATCTGTCCCTGTGTGCAGAGAGTCTAATTTTCAAGTATGAATATTAACAACAGGCTAAGCAATCACAGAGGAGACACCATGGTGGAACAATTCGTGAGCGCAGATGAAGCTCATTGGGAGGTGAAGGGTTTATAAAATTGAAGTTTAAGCCATTGGAGGGGATACCAAAAATATAGTGGTGTGGTCTGAACGTGTCCCTAAAGTTCCTGTGTTAGAAACTCAATCCCCAGTGCACTAGTGTTGGGAGCGGGCCTTGTAAGCAGCTCTGCCCTGGTGAGAGGATGAACGCAGGTATGGGAGTGGGCTTGTTATGCTGAGAGTGAATTCATTACAAAAGTGAGTTCGGCTCTCTCTTGCCCTTCTTTAATCATGAGGTGACACAGTGCAAAGGCCTTCCACACACATCAGCATCATGCTCTTAGACTCCCCGGCCTCCAGAACTGTGTGCCGAACAGACCTCTGTTCTTTATAAATTAGCCCATTTCAGATGTTCTGTTATAGCTGCAGAAAATAAACGAATATACACTGCAGTCAGGAAGGAAGCAGGATCAAATTCAGGAGCCACAGTTCACTTAGAGAGTGTGCAAACCTAGGCCTGAGTTCTGCCTCAGGGTGGGGGCAGCACGGAGCTGTAGAGTTTTGTCTGCACAGTGTGTGCCCACATGTGTATGCTGTGTATATGTCAGAGAGAATGTTTATGTCTTTGGTGTCTTCTAAAGATGCACACCTTCCGCCGAATCTTTCCTTTCCTCTCAGAGCCACGGAAGTGCACTCCTTCATTGGCTGTTACCTGACGCCTGCTCCTGGCAGAAGGATCAGTCCCTCTTCCTCCCTTCTTTAAGTCCCAATTGTGTCTGCCATCTTCCCAACTCAAGTGTGATTAGGGCGAAGAAAAGCTCATGAAAAGGAAAATCAAACCTGGGTAATTACGGCCCATATTTGTTTATCTTTAAGGAGCCCATCGTGGAGGAGCATTACTCATGCCGAGGAGCCTGGCAAAGGCAGAAGCATCTTTTATATCGAAGTATATCATCTGCTGCGATATTTATGATGAAATGAGTTCACCAGCCATCATCTATCAGGTCATAAACATCTTACTCAGCTGTGAAAAATGGCTTTTAATAGGATTGAGTTGCAAGATTAGGGTCGATGTGCCTTTCCTACCTCCACCACTCCCGGAAGCAGGCACACAGAGCTCTTTCCCCGCAGAGGTGGCTGCGTCCCTTTGGTCCCTTTGCCTCATTTATGCCGCCCACCCTCAGTCCGGGGTCCGTATCTTCTTCATTGTTGGGTTTCCTTTGTCCAACACAGGGTCTGGCATGCGGTTGATTGTCGACAAATATCTGTTAAACAAATTGAACTGATTTATAGGGGAGCATGTTCAGCTTTGAGGTCCATGATCCCAGGGAAAAAGAAAAGAAAAGAAAAGAAATACCATCACCTGGAGTAGTGAATTCACTACCACATTTACTCAATTATACATTTGCCCATTTGTCCGACAAATACTTTTGCAACAAATGTGTGCAAGTGTCCATGTAGTCTAAAACAAGACATGGCTTCTACCTTTAAGGCACCAGTGGCCTAGCAGTGATGCTAAGAGAGGCAAATAAAGCCATAAAAATGTGGTGGGTGTTTTGTGAGTGAGTAGATCGCTCCTAGCTGGAGGCATAGGCGAGAGTGGGTATTTGAATAGGATTAGAATGGCTAGAGTATTAGTCCTTTGCTGGAAAATTAAATCAGAGCTAATCTCACTTTAGGAAAAAAAACGTGTGCATAAGAAATGGACTGTAATATCTCTCAGAGTCCACGAAGAATTTAGTAAGGAAGTCTCGGGCAGGGTGGGCAGTGGGGATACCAAGGCTGGTATGGAGCTGAGGCCCTTCCCCTGAGCTCCCCTGTCAGTATGGCTTTGTGTCCATAGTTGTTTGTTTTTCTGGTCAAGTCTGGAATTTCCAGGAGTCACCTAACCTACCTGATTGCGCCTAACCTTCCTGAGCCTTTAGCTGTGGCCAGAGGAGTGACCTCCAGGAACATGGCTGCTGAGATGTCCTTCCGAGTAGTGACAGCAGTCCCAGAGGAGGGGCTGGGCAGTCCCTCTGACCAGGGACCCTACACAGGCAGGAAGGGGAAGGCGTGGACATGGTCGGGAGCAGGTCTGTGGCAGTGTGGGATTCACAGGCTCCCCTCAGGACTCTGCCCCAGGCTCCCTTCTGTCTTCTCATCCCCACTTACATTCGTAATTCCCTCTGGCTCCCTTGCACATGGGCATACGTGTGAGTGTGGGTGTGTTAGCCCTGTGAGCATGTGTGTGAATGCTAGTGTAGGCATGCGTGATTGTGGCTGTGCAGTGCGTGGGTGTCTGTGTGCCTATGTGAGTGTGTCTGAGGTGGGTGCTGCGTGTGAGTGCCATCAGTGTGGACTGTTCTGGATTCTGATTTGTGGGGCAGTGTTGTGGGGAGCACAGCTGAGTGTACAGCCAGAACGTCCTTGCTGCTGTTCAGTGTGGCCCTCACAGATTGCTACGTGGATGAGTTTCTTGTCTTCTGCCTGAATTACTGAGATGACTGAGTGCCCCTCTTGGTGCCCTGTCTTCCTCGCGTGTCATCCCAGACAGTGGAGCAGAGCAGGGGTGGAAAACACCTGCCTGGCAGCACAGTTTCTTCAGGGCCGAGCCCAGCGATTCCTTCCGTGCAGCAGAAGTTCATCTCACCCTCTGGAGTTTGTACTCCTTGTTGTGTTGTGATAATCCACAGGCCGAATATAACCATCTTCTTGTCTTTTCCCAGCCACTTTTTTTCCCAGATCAAATAATTCTGATTCTTTCCCCTCCCCACGGCTCCCTTTCCCAGTTCCGGGCTTCGTGGGCTGCCCTGGGGTTCCTCTGTGCCCGCATTTCTTCTCGCTCGCCCTCTGTATACCCTCTGAAGCCCCATGTTCTCCCAAATGACTTAAGGAAGTGGACTTTGTGCCCTTATCTCTGTGGAGGATCAAATAGAGTCAGCTGTCTTTCCAGGAGCCTGTGTGTCTCCTGGGGAGGTTGTGTGCCAACGCCGGCGGGGTGGCATGGCAGGTAACCCTGGTGTGCTTCCTGGCATGAAGAGTGGATCCTGCCAAGGTGGCCCCAGGGGAATAGAGTATTGCCTGCATATCTCTTTTTTTTTTTTTTTTTTTTTTTGGAGCTGGGGATTGAACTCAGGGCCTTGTGCTTACAAGTCAGGCACTCTAACCACTGAGCTAAATCTCCAGCCCAACTTTTTTTCACATAGGACATATTTGTGGTTACTCTCAACACTTGAGCTCCCCATTGTTATACGGGAAAGCACAGGCATCTTGCCCACCTTGCCGAAGCTTTTATGAAGGAGCCCGGGCCCTCCTGACACTTTGTTCCCCACTGCAGAAAGCTGGCTGCATGCACATCAGGCCCTCCATATCCCAGCAGTGAGGACCTGACTTTTCATCAGCTGTAGTTCATTTGTAAATTATTAACCTTCTGGAAGCCGATATTTGCTCAGGGCTTTCCAGTCCTTCTGGAGCATAGGAGTTGTGCTCGGGAGACTGGGGAGGACAGTGCAGAGGGCTGGAGTCGGGGAAGAGTGGCACTTGCTGCTGTTTCTGAGGCAGGCTGTTCCCAGCCCATAGGGCAGGGTCTGAGGCAGCAGGCTGGCTCTTTCTCAGTGGAAAAGAGACCGGCCATGGCAGGGTCTGCGTGACAATAAGAGTCCACTCTGCCCAGGCCTATCCCCACAAGCCAGCTGGGGTCTTCCAGGCCAGTGCATTTCTGAGGGTAAAATGAAGCAGGGAATCCTGAATGGTGCACTAAGAACGATTTCAGGAATTGCAGCTTCATTTTGGATCCATACATGCATCCTGTGTGAAGTCACCTCCTTTGTGAGTCTCCCCCATAAGACTGCGGGTACCTCAGGGGCAGACACTGTGATGTAATCATCTCTGAGTCCTCAAGCTCACACAGGGGCTGGGACTTAACAGGAACACAGTCAATTTTTTTGATGTTTGGCACCGGAGGTGGAACCCAAGGCCTCGTGCGTGCTAGGCAAGTGCTCCCCACTGAGCCGCACCCTCCAGCCATACACAGTGATTCTTTTTTTTTTTTTTTTTTTGTGTGGTGCCGGGGATCGAACTCAGGCCCTTGTGCTTGCAAGGCAAGCACTCTAATCACTGAGCTAGCACAGTGATTCTTGATGAATGAGCAACTTAGTCTTCAGGGTTCTTGGGACCAAAAGTCAACCCTCTTGCAAGCAAATCCATAACTCAGTCTCCACATGTTCAACCACAGTACAGTAAGTGTGCTACAAGCCAGTTCATTGAAAATTATGTGTCACCACCATTTCCAAGTAACGATCTGTCCGTAATGTCCCTTGGCAGTCTTTGTGGAAACAGTGCACACAATAGCCCCTGTCTCTCAGGGCACCATCAGTAGCTCCAGTCACCTCACCGAGCAATGTGGGGCTGGAAAATAATCCAGTGTTTCTCTTGCCATTAGCGGGGAACGAGAGGTTATCACAGGGAAGGGGCATTAGCAGGAAGGACATTAACAAAGATAAAGGTATCACTGTAATTTTTACTAAAACTGGGTACTATAGTACCGGAGAGATTATATATCAAGGTGAAACAAACAAAAACAAACAAACAAACAGAAAATCACCACCACCACCGAAACCCCCAAAACAAACAAAAAAGACAGAATCTGTGGTGGTGAACAGATTTGAATTTTAGTCCAGTATGATTACGTCATAATATGGACCTTGGGTAAATCACTTAACGACTCTGAGACTCAGTTTCCTCCTATGTAAAATGGGGATATACTATCTACCTCACAAGCTTACTGTGAGGATTGGATGAGCTAATGCTCGGAGCAGATGCAGAGCAGTACTCAGCACACAGTAGGATTCTCTATGAGCTGCTATCCTTTGTCATCATTGTCATAATCATCATCTTTCCACCATGAAGACCAAGTGAGAAAATACACCTTGAGGATCTTGCATACACCTGGCGTATAATAAACACCTAAAAGGTAAAACCTAACTACTGCTCATAATTAGAGTTAGAAATGACAAAGGGAAAATTTTTAAGTTACATAAAAACCAGGAAGACCTCGTGATCCCAGTAATCAAAATCAGTGTACTCCGGGCTACTCAGATCTTCTATTTTACCAAAAAGGAAGAGGTGAAAAGGAAGATCTAATTTAGGGGGTGGCACTTGCATTGTACCAGTTAACCTGCTAGGGGCTTTACAGACATTTTTTCTATGTAAGCAAATAATCTTGATTTTAGAGACAAGTCACCTAAAGCCTAGAGTGGTTATGTGTTTCCCTGGTGGTCACACTGGCTAACAGCGGTAGAGCTGAGGTCTCAACCCGCATGTGCTTAGACTCTGTAGCTTGTGCTCTTTCTGCTTCCAGAATCCACCCTTAAAGACTGAAAGCTTGGCAGGGCCTTTCCCTTCCCTTGCTGTGTCTGGAGGGAGCACACCTTGGCTTAGGTGGAGCATCTCTATTTGCCAGAAGAGTCGCCTAGGGTTGTGGTCTGGAGCGCAGCCCAAGTGTAGGTGTGACTGCAGAGTGCCGAGCGCCACACTATGATCTGGACTCACATGGTGGCTAGGGCATGGAGCTGGCTGTCCTCAAGGACAGGCCACACGTCCTGTAGAGGCAAGCACATGTAGTTAGATGATGTCGGCATAACCAGGAGGGGTGAAGGGCAGACGTGCGCACAGGGAACCTTACAGGGACAGAGGTGATATGAAGGAACCTGGTCCTGGAAGGAAGATTCTCTGGAAGAGAAGATGCCTGAACTGAACGTCCTGCCTTAGCAAATGCAGCTGAGAGAGAGTGGGAAGAAGGCTCAGGAGGAGGGAGAGCAAGGACAAAGCCACAGAGGAGAGAAACAGTGGAGTGTGGGGGAGCCAGACCATTTAGTGTTCCCTAAGAGGGAAATGCATGCACAAATGGGTGGATAGTGAGTGGAGGGGTAGGCGTGGCTGGGGCTCAGAAAGTTGTCGAATGCATGTTGGTGAGTTCAGACTTTGTCCTGGATAGGCCAGCAGAGGAATGACAGACCGGCAGGGAGGAGCTGGAGGTGAGGGGGCCAGGCTGCAGGCAAGGGCACCTGCTGGGTGGTATTATGGTTTAGATCTAGTATGTTCCCCCAAAGGCTGGTGTGTTCAGACGTGGGGCTTTGGGAAGGTGATGGAATCATGGTTTGCTGTGTTCCTCAGCAGGTTAATACACAGGAGAGTTCCAGAGATGAATGTGCTGTTAGGAGGTGGGGCTTGGTACAAAGAGGTGGGTCAGGGAGGTGTGCGCCAGAAGCGGGCGCCTCCCTCCCCTCCTCTCTTGAATCCCTGCTTCCAGGCCACCATGATGTAAGCATTTGTCCTCTGTCAAACCTTTCCACCGTGCCCTTCTTGCCTTGGTGCCAGCTGACTGTGGACTGAATCCTCCTAAAAACTAGGAGCCCAAATGAGCCTCTCCTCCTTTGAGTTGTAGGTGTTGGGTATTTTGTTCCAGTGACAGGAAAGTGACTAAGACAGGTGTCTCTTTTCTAGGGGAAAAGATGATGACAGCAGTGATGGTGGGAAGGAGGAAGAAGGCGGAGAGTCCAGAAATGTTAGGACCATAAGCTTTTAGGATTTGCTGGGTGATTGGGTGAGTGTATTGGGGGTAAAAAGAGGACCAAGGTTGATTTCCAAGATTTTTGCTTTGGACAACTAGGAAAATGGTGGTGCAATTAACAGACCATTACGAGGCAAAGAAGGCTAATGGGAAAGAAGGCTTAGGGGATTGTTGTGGGGATGCTGGATCTGGGGTGGTTGTGGGCTGCAAGTGCAGGCACAGTGATAAGGTTGAGAGCAGGAGGGAGCCAGGGCTGGTGATGAGCACTACCTCCCAGCTACACCCATGCCCAGAAACCAGCAACTACTACGTGTCATGTTGCTGCTTATGCTGGTTTCCCTTTTTGGAAGAACCTTACATTTTCTTCACCCAGTGAATGCTCATTCAGCCTTCAAGAAGCAGCTCAGCCTTGGGAATCAGTATTCAACAAGTAGCCGCCAAGATTCCCATAGTTCTTGAGGCAGATACTCAAACTGGTTTTGAAACATCATGGTGAGTTACACCAGCAGAGACTACATATATCAGAGAGTCTTTTCTTCCTTCCCACCTTCTCCACTTTCCAAAGCTTTTTTCAAGTCTTCTAGGGCCTTCAAATTTGTGCACTTCAAGGCCAACAGCAGCAGCTGCAGATCAAGCATCTCCACTCCCAGTGGCCTCCGTGTGGACCTCCCCATGCTGGTCTGCACTGGGGGTCCCTAGCCTCTCCACCACAGGTGCATTGGCTTACTGACACTCAATCACAAGTCAAAATGACAAAGTCACACAGGAGAGCACCATTGTTTGGGCTACGAAGGAATCAATAGCTCTTTGATGGTAGAAAATAAAGGAACTAGGAGAGAAGGAGGGAGGGAAGGAAAGATGGAACGAGGAAGGAAGGAAGAAATAAAGCAAGAAAAGAAAAAGAAATGAGAAAAGGGAAGGGAGGAAAGAAAGAAGGAAAGAAAGAAAATAAGAAAGAAAGAAAGAAAGAAAGAAAGAAAGAAAGAAAGAAGAAAAGAAAGGGAGGAAGGACTTACTGAATTTTCAATGTACCAGACTACCAGACTGTACAAAAAGCTGTTGATCTATAGATACATTCAACTCCCACCCATCAAGCACTCTCCTGGTTCCAAATATTCTAGGTGCTGAGAACACACAGGTTGGGACACACTTTACCAGATTTTAGAATGGCAGCAACCTGGGCTTGGGTTGGGCAGACAATTACCAACGAATAAAGAGATACAATCACAAAAGGCTTGAGGGGGCAGAAAGCAGAGAACAGCTTTTCTGTTTGGGGAGACATCACAGAAGGCTGACAGGAGTCTTTAAGCCGAGATGGGCTGGAAAATATCTAACATAGAATTAGAAGGAACCAAAGCACGGGAGCTCACGCATGCCTCTCTGTTTGGGGATTATTGAATATGTTGGCACAAAGTGACTCCTATTTTCCAGAGCCCAATAGATTAGCTCCCTGATTATTTGCTTTCTTTATTTGCTTTTAATAATTAAACATGGAGAAAGTGGTTTTGATTGTCAGCTTCACTCCCAGGGTTAATTAGAAATTTCCAAATAACTTGCCAAATGCTTGCTTTACGTTTCACCCCTTTCTTTCTCTTCCCCCAAACACTGATTTCTCTGGAGAGTTCTTGTGGGAGAATTGACTGGAGCTAATTATTCTAGATAATTAAGATCACTAAACAAAGCAATTTAATTCTTGCTATTTCTTTCTTTATTTTTTGAGAAATGTTAATGTCTGCATAATATGCCATCAATAAAACTCCTTTTAAAAGGTTAAATTGGTCGAGCACAATATTGAATTGAGCATGACTAGGATCAAATGAAATCCAGTAAAGATATTTAGAAGAGTAATGAAGTTTATTCGGGAACAAATGGCTTTTCCTTATCAGAGTTTGCTTTTACTTGACACGGTGCTGAAATGGGGACGAACAGAGGCAGCCCGAGGCAATTGCATTAAAAGAACTTCCTTCCTGGTGACCTCCCACTTTTCCTGTACTCGCCTTCCACTGTC
>PVJO010029628.1:0-16567 GCA_004026905.1 Hystrix cristata
GCCAGGAACTCATGGAGACTGCCTTGCGTCAGTCTAAAAACACATTTAACTGTCCTCACAAGAAGTAATTAGTAATTAATAAGAAAACTACAATTGCCTCTTCTGGTTAGAAGAAGATAACCTAGATAAGTAGAGTGTACAGCAGCCTTGTCAGTGTGACAGTGGCGTGTCTCCTGAGGTTTCCTCCTACTGCCTGAGAGATGGTTCTGTGTTTCAATGGAGATTTTCTCTAGGTGCTTGAGAAGCTGAGAAGAGCGTTTTTAAGACACAGCGGGCTTCTCTTCTTCCCCTCTAGTGGTGAGACTGCTTTCAAGAACATGACTATCCCTTACGGGTGGGCGAAAAGGCCAATGCTCCTGCGCATCGGGAAGCTGCAGCCCGACATCCCCGTGACCGTGATCTTCGGCGCCCGCTCCTGCATAGACGGCAACTCTGGCAGCAGCATCCAGTCTCTGCGACCCCAGTCCTATGTGAAGACCGTAGTAAGTGTGCTGCGTGGTGTGGGTGCGGCCGGAGGCGACACCTGCCATGTTATCCTTGGGAGTGAGGGTTGCAGTCACCCTCCTCGTCTCGCCTCACAGCCTGGGCAGGGTCTGAGCCGCACGGGTCTCCATGTCCTGCCGGCACAGCCCTCGCTGAGGCAGGAAGAAACGCTCCAGGAGCCGCCCGCCTTCTGCTGGGTACAGGCCCTGTTCAGCTCTCTGTTGGCCCCATTCATAGTGGTCACTTTTGGTATTAGCATCCGGTGGGATTTCCCCTATTCTCAGATCTTTTTGCTGAAAGTCCTTAACGGTTTCTGTGGACTGGTCTTGCTACTCTTTCATCTCGGGGTTTTATTTGAACGTAGCAGCCACCACTGTTGATGTTCAGCACCTTGGCTTGTGTCACTGGGTGCCTTACTAATGCACGTACTGACCGCAGCCCTGTCCCTTGCCCAGGCCATCCTCGGGGCGGGGCATTACGTGTACGCGGATCAGCCGGAGGAGTTCAACCAGAAGGTGAAGGAGATCTGCAGCTCAGTGGACTGAGCAGAGGCAGCCTCAGTCCTGCGCCCGGTGGCAGGCACAGCTCCTCAGCAGCGACCCGGCACAGTAACACGAGGGCCAGCACCCGGGGACGCCGCCTCCCGACGGTGCTGTGCACGTGTGTTCTGTGGAAGTCGCTTGCACACTCAAACCAGTTAGTGCCTTCTAGAAGAACGGAGTTCCTTTCTCCTCACACAATTGAAATGCACAAGAATCTCCAAATTTAATAACTTTAAATAAAGGGATATTTGTCCCTCTGACACACTGAAAATTGTACTTTCTTAACTAAGATTTTTTTTCATTTTTAACTAACTCTGCTAGTCAAGTACTTTTCCTATTAGAGTGTATCTTGCCAATCTAAAGGAATGGTCCCTGGGTCTACTATGTCATACAGTGTAAAGATGTACTTTATTTCTTTGCATGTATTCATCGTGTCTGCTACCTGATACAGTTGATCCAAGTGTACTTCTATGTGAAAAACTGTCAGCTGTTTAGAACACTTCATTGTTGAAATGCAGTGATGAGCTCGGCTGCTAGTTACAAGGATGGGAGTCGGTCACTAGCATTAACTGTTTCAGTTTCTGTCTGTTTTGTACTTATGGCTGCAAACCCATGTTCCACATTTTCCTTGTGATCCATCCTGACTTACGATCCCACAACAGCATAACTCCTTGGAACCCTCTATGTATGCTATAGTCCTGCATTTCTAAGAAAACGTGACATTAATACTGAAAAGCCTTAACTACAAATCAGTACTTTTTTCTTGTCCCATCGAATGTTATTCTTTTCCAGGAACCATATGGCACAGGTTTCCTCCCGTACAGGGATGTGAAGACTATGACGTTTCAGAAGCCGAGTCATACCGTATTTTCTTGAAATTTAACTCTTATACATGGGTGCATACATGGGTGCTAAAACTAGGTTACATTTTTACCACTAAAATATGAAATGAGCTAGCACTGGGTTTGTTTTTTGTCTAGTACTGTATTGATTAAATCATTAACATACTTGAAATTATATTCCAAAAATTCTACAATTTAGATTAAACTATTTGACAGTAACTACCATCAAGTGTAGCACATTTTTTGCAGTTTCGGAATGAGGAAAACTTTTAAACTGTGAAAACTCTCCCTGTGGTAAAAGCTGCTGCAAAAACCCTCTCCGGGAAGAAATGGAATAGGACTGTCCCCAACAAGGCCTCTGCTTTCTGTGTTGTTACCTTTGCTTATCGGGTTCTGTAAATAAAAACAGTGAATTAGAACAAATAATGCTTTCATGGCTTGGGTTATTGCAGTTTTCAAATGGTTAATTAGGGAATTTGTAGTTCTTTGGAAATGTAAGATCGTATCACTGCCGATGAACAGCCAGGAGGCCTGGATGTTCTGTTTTCAACACTCTCTCTCCTAGCAAGGAAAAGGCAGATGACCCTGGAGCCCAGCACACAGCTTTCCGACAGACAGCCGTTTGACCAGCACAGTAAGTGCTTAGCGCCAGTGAGCGGGTTGAGGCCTGAGGCCTTTGATCCCTCTACCTAAGCTCAAAATAGCCTTTACTTTTAGTCAACCACATTCAAAATTGAGAGTGGCCCGGATAATTTGGGCAATGTCTTTGTCTCTGTGTGTGATGGTCTCTCGTCTCTCTTAATTATCTGTTGTTGGGTGAAATCCAGTTTCTCTTGTCCAAGAAGGTTTCTATGTCAAGCTCAGGCCCAGACCTTGAGGGTAAGTTCTAGGTTCACAGAGCTGTGGAGTTTCTAGGCACAGATGTGCCCAGTAATTCAGGAAAAGGATGTACTTAGACACCAAGTGAAACTTATTTTCCTACTAACTGAGTTTACTTTATTTGAAAACTGTTGTTTTAACACTTTAATAATTAAATTTTACCTTAGGGTACATTATATGTAATTCTGTAAAGATTGAACTTGCAGTGAAAGCCACAACCCTAGAGTGCTTGAAAATACAGTGGGTGCTAAATGTTCTTTGAAAAATCCACTTCAGTATTTCATCCTTGCTAAACAGTTATGCACATTGTACTTTTGACTTTATTTTCTAGAATAAATTTTACCTGGTGGTTGCAATGAGACAGCTGTATATGTTGAGTTTTTGGTGTGGACCAGTCTGTCTGTAGTCCTTACACAGGACACGGAGCTGATGAGCATAAAGATTGGTCTTCCGCCTGAGTTAGATGGTGTCACAGCTTCTAGCATCTATGCCGCCCCACTAACTCTGGAGGGAAAGGACGAGTCCAGATACCTTGTGTCAGCAAGCAAGCGGTAAGAAAAGATCACAGAAGAAGGGCCCAGCAGCCAACTTGAAGGGGATCTGGGCCAGAGCAGGATGGTTTGAATGACAGAATGATGCATTTGAAGCATGAGACATAAAAAAACCCATGAGATCATAATGCTTTTAAATTAATTGGTCATCTTTAGCGGTTACTAGGACACCAACTCAATATTTTAAAAATTGCTAATGGGAAAGAGGAGATATTTATCCTGACATCTTTGTTATTGTGTTAACCTGATAAGGGAAAGTTCTTCAGGTAAGACTCATTATTAAGTGCCAGAGGCATGATAGGATTGGGACATCACCATTTTTCTGCTTCTCACAACATAATGGATCTAGGCTACTGAAATTGTTAGGTGAAAGTTAATGGAAACATCACCAGATGACTTAGTCTAATAACATCTAAACTCAGGTCAATTTTAGCATTATTGAAAAAGGAAGAAGTAGACATTATATGCCCCTGATATGTTACAATAGCAAGAACTCAATCCCAGCCATGATGAATTACTGCCCCAAACAAAATTGAACCTGAATGTAATCAAGTTTCAGTATCTAAGAATAGCTGGTTACAATGATATATACCTGTAATCCCAGCACTCTGAGAGACTGAGGCAAGAAGATTGCAAGTTTGAGTCCAGCCTGGGCTACACAGGTATTTAGCAAGACCCTATCTCAAAATAAAAAAATAAATAAATTTAAAATATGCAAAGGCCCTGGATTCAAACCCCAACAAACAAATGAAAAAAATCCATTGGAAATTAAGAAATATATCTAGATGTTAAATCCAGGAAGATGGGAAGTTCCAAATAGTCCACTTTCTTCAGCCAGTTCCAGCTGTAAAATAAAAATGGTGGTGGGAGTTAAAGGTTAGGAAGAATTAAAGGACCTTACATGCATCCTCATTTGAAAAGAATTTGGAATGACATTTTGAAACATTTACGGAAAAGTTTAAGGACTGGGTATCAGATGATACTAAGGTATTGTTAATTTTGTTGTGTGAAATAATGGTATAGTGACTTTTTCTAAAGCCCTTATCTGTTAGAAATTCATACTCAGGTACTTAGGGTTGACACTGTGATTGACATTAGGACTGGGATTTAGCTGAAAATAATCCAGGGAAGAAAGAAAACTGAGCAAAACAGTGGGCAGGAAAACAAACTGACGCTGCGTGCTGAACACCTGGAGCTTAGACGTCTGCATCGGTGCTTGTTTGAGAACCTCCATGATACAGCCAGATGCGGTGGGCACACCTGTAATCACAGCACTCATGAGCTCCAGGCCACTAGTTCGAGGCCAGCCTGGGCTACATAGTGAGTTCAAGGCAGCCTGAGCTACAAAATGAGACCTTGTCTCAAAACAACAACAAAACAAAAATTCCCATCATAGGAGTTTACAGAATAACAGGACAGGAAGAGAGATTGGAGAATGCCTGTTCGACAGCTTCTCGAGGTAGGTGAAGCGCAGAATGTGGGAAGCAGCTGGAGGTGCGCCCTTTCAAGCAGCTGGTAGGAAGGAAGAAGGGGATGTTAGGGAGCAGGTGGTGTGGGCGAACAGGCTAAGGGGCTGGGCGCTCCTTGCTGTTGGGCCTATAGTAGGTGTCGCCCGTGAGAAGCCATTTAGCAATAGATGGCAAAGCCGCGAGGGCTCCACACTGCTCACCACGGCAGTCCTGTTTCCAGGACTCTGCCTCACACACAGCACTGACAGCAAGGACACCGCAGCATGTTCGTCTTGCGGCACTGTAGTATTCAAAGGCTGGAGCAAAATGGGACTAAATCATGGTGCATTCATAAGTCAAGAGCTATGTGGAAATCTTTCCAAGATATCTTCAATTTAAAAAACCGCCACCATGTGGGCTGTTTCAGACATCCACAGACGCACACACATACATACGTGCATACAGAGTAGTGTCTGAAGTTTCATAAGGATTCAGTCACACACATATGCTCATTTACATGCACAGACATTTGGGGGAGGCTAAACACGGGCATGAGTTTGTTGACAGTGCGTAGCTTTGGACAGGGACGGTTCCTTCTGTTGTCTATGCTTTGTAAACTTTGGAGTCTTGTGCATTCATTGTATTTTAGTAAGTCTAGGAAGTATAAAGAAAATCTTTTATTAGAACTGGCTAGGATTGTTGTGCCTGTTTTCTAACTATAGCCTGACTTTTGCTCACTTAATTAGATTAGCTCCCAGATTTAAAATTTAAACCATACACCTGCAATCCCAGCACTTGGGAAGCTGAGGCAGGAGGATCGCCGCAAATTTGAGGCCGGCCTGGGCTCCGTAGCGAGTTCAAGGCCAGCCTGAACTACACAGAAAGACCCTGTCTCAAATTAAGAATGGTTTTAAATTATGTTATCAATTATTTCTAAATGACATAGGTAAGGAATTTTATTCCAGCATGTATTTTAATCCTTAAAAATATTTTTATATATCCACTTATGGCCTTAAAAGATTTCCCATGAAGTGTGTGTTAATTGAGAATCTAATTGTATTCATGTTGAGAGAAGGGTCTCTGGGCTGGCGGATAGGAAGACTGGGCTGTTAGCCTGGTTTGCCACGGCATGTGATCCTCACACCTGGAAGGGAGCTAGCAGGAGCAGCTGAAGAATCTCTGCTGCTTCCTGGGCGCAGTTAGAAAGCAGGAGCGTGATGCTCCATGCTCCACGCTTGGGTGGGAGGGCACGCATTCCACACGTTTCCCAGATGTTTGCAGGGCTCACCTGGAGCTGTTTCCCAGCTTTGCCGGGGACCAGACGCCAGATGCCAGCGACCAGTGTCTCCCCTTCCCACGCCGGGCGGCTGGCGGTGTTCCCACTGACTCATGAGTCCCGATGGGCCTCTGATGTCTGGAACATTCTGTTTCTGTGGGGCCAGGCCGGGCTCACGGTGGCAAAGCTGGGAGGCCAGGTGTCGAGGACAGCACGTGGACTGGGCTGTGGGGACAGCCGTGCTGCCTGCAGGGCCCTTCCCGATCCGGACGCCCTTAGGGGTGATCTGGTCAAAGCAGGGAATCATCGCTGAGATTACCGGCGTGCACCACCACACCGCCTGGATTTCTCTTTTGTTTTGTTTGTTCATCTGGCAGTTCACTTGACTGGAGCTGCACATGCCGTCTGGTGGCAGCCGAAACCTCAGTTTAGTTATTTTATCCTTGGTGGAGTCTGCTCCCTACAGACAGGCAGAAAGGGGCACTTGAGTAGTGCCCCGAGATGGGGGCTTCTCTGTCTGGCTCCCTTTTCCTTCTGAAGCTAGAAGGACAGCGGGTTCTAGCAGAGTTCTGGTCTCCTCTCCACCCGCAGCCCCGAGCTGCAGCCCCCACTCTGGCCCTCCCTCCAGAGAAAGGCTGCTAAAGCTGCCTCTGCCCAGGTATTGGCTCCCCTCCCGCACCTGCCCGGTGCGTTCATTTTCCATGTATCCCGATGGCGTGTCTTGACACTGAGTGGGTTGGCCCCCACGGGCTCTTACTGCGCTGCCCTGGAAGGCGAACTCCTGGGTTAGACTTGGGGACCCTCGCTTCCCTTGTATCCCTAGAGACCTGCAGGGACAGGCTTGTTGTGCTGGAAGACACACATCTTGTTTCTTTACTTCAGTGACTGCATCTAGCAAGCGCAGATATTTCACTTTAGAAGAGTAGCCAAGACTTAGGCAGGGCAGGAAGTAGTGGGGTGTTCACACCACCTAGCAGGTGAAGTTCGAAATGTAGCTAGAATGAGATAGTTTGCAGCCAGCATCTTGTCTGGCAGCCATCATGCCTGTCTCACCTGTCAGAGCTCCCTCTGAGCCCTCTGTCTTTGCCGATCACGGGCCTCACCCACAATGGTCGCTCCGGAGCTTGGGAGCTTCCTCCGACCTCTGTTCTTGTGACTCCGCCCTCTCCAGGACTGTGCCACCTGTGGATGGGCTGTTTGTTCATTGTAACCTCAGAGTCCTGGTGCTATAAATCAAATCTACATAAACAAGAGAAAAACTGGGAAATGCCTAATCCTCATCAACTAGGAAAATGGGTATTGTTCTCACAAGTTTAGATAATAAAGCACCCCAATATTTTTAATCCCCCAAGATCTAGGGCACCAATTACAGAGGAAGATCAGTGAATGAGCCTGGAAGTCAGCACCAATCTTGAAGAATGAACAAAACCAGCCACGGCTCCCTAACTAACCCACACACACCCTCCACGGTGATGCTGCCGGTTCCTCGTTTCCTCAGCTGCTGAGAAAGGAGGGAGCTGGGCACAACGGGACGATGTTAATTCGGGGTTTATTTACTATGCAGAGATGGAGGAAGTAAGATGTGGAATTGTGAGCCTCACTGCCCTGAGACCTGGACAATAATCTTTGACCTGGGGCTCCGGGAGCCAACCATTAATTACATCAGCATTCACACACACACCTGTCGAGTGGCTCCCTGTTGGAAAGTTCTCAGAGGTCTATGGAAGGCCGAGGCCAAGTGCCCACGGTGGACCCCATCAGGTCTCGCACACAACCTGCACTTGGCCGCAAGGACACTCAGGCTGCCCTTGGTGTGAGAGTGGCTGCCATTCACAATGCACCTACAAACTGCTCTTCAACTAAGATTTCCCAGTTCCTTTTGCTAGGAACAGAGGACATACTTGCTTAGAGAGATTAAGCAGCAAGGACCCACAAAGAACAAGCTAGTTCATTTTGAAATAGGCACTTTTAAAATGTTCGTAGCTACTCCGGCCGTGGTCTTGGACAGAGTTTGCAAGAGACCCACTGTGTGGCAAAGCAGCAACCATGACCGGGTTATAGGATGCGCGAGGGGTCAGCAGAGAGGACACACTTATGGGGCTGGCGGGTAAGGGGTGGAGAGACATCATCTCGGGACCAGAGGACAATGGCTTCCAGTCGATGAAGACAGCATTTTTGTGAAAGTTTCCACAAACCTTGTACACACCTGTAATCCTGGCCTTCAGGGAGGCTGAGACAGGAAGGTTTCAAGTTCAGTTCCCCACCTGGGAAACAAGAGACAACCTGTCTCAAAAAGGGCTGGGGGTGTAGCTCAGTGGTAGAGCACCCCTGGTTTCAAACCCCAGTACAGAAAAACAAAAATGCCCTAAAGGCCTTATTTCATCCTGACTAGCCACATGCCTCCTAAGACTCTGGTTTTCATCTTCGGAGCACCATGCATTTATGGGGGTACTGAGGGATAGGACCTAGTATTTTGGAAAGATGCCTTCGAAAGGACCTCCACTTTACAAAGAGTGAAGCCCTTTGAGGTTAAGCGACTTGCTAGGGCCACAGAGCAAGGATGCTAGAACCAGGATGTTCTCGTTCCCTGCAGGGTTCTTCCCATGTGGGCTTTTTCCACAGAGTGTACTAAACATCATCAGTTATGGGGTAGAGCCGGCCTGCCAGGTGGGCGGAATCTTCACAGAAAATCGCAGACCCGACCAAAGCAGATGGTTTAATTGTCTACCGGGTTTCGACTGAGTGCTCACAAGGCAGCCGAGCCTTGGCAAGGCAGATCGGGATGTGTTCAGAAGGATTACAGGCTGCCCTATGACATGCTGCGTGCAAATCGCTGCAGTCACGGTGCAGGCCAGGGCCGTCTTCTCTGCTGCAGGCTCCAGCCAGTCCGGGAGAAGGCTGAACACTCCCACCAGCAGGGCAGAGGCTTCCTTCCCTTCAGCCTCGCCAGCACTTGATATTATTGGATTTCTGGGGATAGCCATGCTTTCTGGGGTGAAATGGAATCTCACTGTTGTTTTAATTTGCATTTCATGAGGCAGGTCATGACCCGGGCAACAGTCTGAGGGTTAGTCTTAGCAGGCTGCCCACACAGCAGATGCCGGCCCTGGAGCGCGTGCCTGGGGGTGCTCAGAGGCCCTCTCCATCCCACCAGCCACGTTCTGCCGTCCTGGGAGCCTCGGCTGGGGAGGCAGCCCTTGGCCCACAGGGCACAGGCTGGGACCTCTGTAGCTTGGAGCCCCGTGTGCCCGGACGCCTGGCTCAGTCAGGAGCACTGTGCTTCCCGCTGCTCCATCCACGTCCAGCCTTCCCTGGCTGTCACGCCGGGAGCTGTCTCATGTCCCCAGCCATGCTGTGGCCAGGAAGGCGTGGCAGGATCTCCCAGGCTCCCGTGTGAGGCCCTCTGTGGCCCACCCTTCTCGGCTTCAGGAGGTCCCTGGGACTCAGCCCCCGAGGGGGTGACGTGGGCTGAGGGGCGGGGCCCTGGATGTAGGGCATGTGGAGGTTTGATGAGGAGCCGGAGAGAGGAAGAAGACTAAGAAATGGAGGGAGGCTGAGGCAGTTGGAGGCCAGTGGTCCAGCTGGGGCTTGGAAACTCAGAGGGAGTAGTAAAGGCCAAACACCCTTCATGGAGAGTGGATCCAGCATACGTCAGCTGTAAAAGGCCAGACTGTGGCCGTTTTAGGGTCTGTGGTCTCTGGGGGAATTGAACTCTACTGTTCCAGGATAAGAGCAGTCCTAGACATAAATGGATGGGTGTGGGTGAGCCAATAAGACTTTTTTTACAAAGTCAGGTGGCCAGACTAGAGACACACAGATCAGGATGACTCAGGGTGAGAGAGGATTAGGGTCAGTGGGACAGGGCATCTCTTGGAACCCCAAGTTGTACGGACACAGACTGCACAGCCATGTATGGTGGTCATGTTTTAAAGAAACCAAGCCTTCCACGCTAAACTGTATACTGCGTGTGGCCTGGAGAAGACCCTGGTCTTTGGTGGAGTGGCAGACCGTGAAAGAGCCGAAGGTAACGCGTTCCCAGGACGATGAGGTTCCCAGTAGCTGTCAGAGAATGCAGGTTTCCCATCCTGCTCTCCAGAAGATGACGAAGGCCGAGCCACCTGGTGATTGGGCCGTGGAGTCTGGCCACCTGCCCACTTGTGGGTGTCAAGAAACTCAGGACTGTGCCTGTGCCCTTTCACTCAGGCACACCTGCTCTGAGAAACTGGCCGGGGAAGTGAACGTAACTGGAGTCAAAGATTCACACCAAGATGTTTGTCTCCCGGTCATCACAATGGAAGAAACGGACGTGCTAAAGGCTGCCAACTTATGGGAAACACACACAAAAAAAGGATCGGCTGAAATGAAGCTCAGAAAGAGTTTTTAGTGGATTGTAAAATATTCATGATGTTAAGGAAGAAAAAGAATAGGAACGAGTATAAATCACATATGGCCAGCTGTGTCCTAACAAGAGTGACCAGAGAGAAATGTACACAATATTAAGAGTCTGTGTCTGGGGGGAGGTGATTGGAAAATACAGATAAAGATTTTACAACTGACATTTCATAACAAATAGGCATTTTTATACTATTAACTTCTAAAAATCTTTTTTTTTTCCAAATCTGGAGCTTAAAACCCCCCTTTTTTTACTATAAAGGTAAATCAGCTTTGAAAAGTTAATTAACTTGAACAATGTGTTGAAATAATTAAATTGATAAGAAAACTCATTGAATTTTTAAAAAGCACTAAGACTCCTGTGATTGTATAAAGTCTATATACAGAGAAAATTATTTTCATAATAAGAGGAAAAGGAAACAAGATGGACAATTGGCCCATGTAGAAAGGGTGTGTGTGTGTGTGTGTGTGTGTGTGTGTGTGCCAGAAAGAGGCAGAATTAGTGTGATTCCTTTATGAATTCATCACAATAGTACTTTCTCCATTTTTATATTCTTTAAAGATATTTTAAACAGAAAAATTGAGCCATATAATACATTCCTAGATTCAATAAATATTAACCTTTTTCTATTTTCAGATTATTTATTTTTGAATAAGAAAATAATAATAATTATTTATTTTTCCTTAATAATAAGGAAATAAATACTGCAAATGCAACTAAATTCTCTTCTTTTCCTTTTTTTTTTTTTTTCTTGCTGCTTTTTTGTTTTTTTGAGACAGGGTCTCACTCTGTGATTCAGGCTGGACTTGAATTCACTACATAGCCCAGGCTGGCCTCAAACTCACAGTGATCCTCCTGCCTCAGCTTCCCAAGTGCTGGGATTATAGGCGTGTGCCACCATGAGTGGCTGAATTCCTTCCTTGATCCCTGTCTCCCCTGCCCCCCATCTCTTCACTGGCTTCCCTGCCACCTGACACAGGACAAGAGACCCAACCCAGCTGTTCCTTTGCGCACCCAGCAGAGTGAGGGCTCAGGGCTGCCCCAGCAAGCCTGTCCCAAAGACCCTGTGCCTGACTGTGTACCCCAAAGGCACTGTGTACCCCACTCTCCGGTGCTGTGGGACCCAAAACACCAGCCTGCAGATGGTCTCTTCCCGGCCGTGCTCCAAGGCCCATGGTCCCCGCCTGTGTCCCAGGCTGATCCTGAGGAGGAGCAGCCTCTTCCCCTCCTCCCAGGGGCTGGAGGCACAGAGGAGCCCTGCGCCCTGGGCTGCTGAGGAGGAGCAGCGAGCCCTGTCCCGGGCCAGAGCACCTCCTCTCAAGATCAGTAACTTCACCACATTTACACTGTTCAAAATTTTTATCACTCCACATTTGCAGTGCATGATGCTCGCAGTCATCACACCTCGGCTCTCGCACATTCCTCCCTCCGCCCAGAGGACCCGACCTGATCCCCACGCCGACTGCTGCAGGACACAGGAGCCTTTGAGGAGGAGGCCACGACTGCGGGCTACTTTGTTTCTAATACAGAGAAACTTCCAGACTTGGTTCCCTGGTGACAGCAGTGGCAGCGTCCCGCGGGCATGTGCGCTGGGATCTGGGAGTGCGGGGCTCCCCTTCGTCCCCGTGGATCCCATCCCACCATAGCCACCCTGCTGACCACGGCCACTGTGGTGCTGTGTCCCCCACACGTGGGGAGAACGAGGAAGATGTGCGGACGCACACACGCATTCGCGTGGCTGCAGGAAAGGGAACCACAGATGCGCAGAGCTTCAGTCTGATCAGTTAACTTAGATCCTTGCCTGAGAGGTTGGACAGAAAAAGGAAGAATTACCAGGCTGAAGAAAGCCTCCCTGGCTTCCAAAGTTCCATGGGCCTTGTCCACAATGTCATGCTGGTGCGTCGCCACCAGGGGCCACCACGGAGTCGGCGGCGCCGAGAGGCGGGGCTGGAGTCCAGGAGGCCGCAAGGAGCTGTCCCCGCCAGGCCTTGGGCCCCAGAGCAAGGGGAAGCTCTGATTTAGGTCGTGTGTGAGGTGTACTCAAAAGCCACGGTGACTGTTTACATTTCAAAACTTTGTAACAGTAAAATACCCAACACACACACTCATCCCATCATTGTTGCCACTTTCTGCAGCAGCCCTGCGGTCCTCAGTGCTGAGTGTCTTTAGTTGTGCTGTCCTGGCTGCCTCCGTATCCCAAATCAATCCAAAACCTTTCCCTTTCTTGGTGGTTTTGAGTTTGCGGGAGAGCCAGAAGTCAAACAGTGTCGTTTCTGGTGAATAAGCTGGATGAGGATACAGCGTCATGATTTTAGGAGCTGCCTTTCCACTGGATGGCACTCAGCTGCAGCGTTCAATTTATTTTTGATCACCTAGTAAAGACGCTCAGGAAGAAGGACTCCAGACCTGCTTCAGAAAGTGGCCGGGACGATGGGGTAAGGGTGTTTAAAGCCAGGGGGAAGATTTGGGCGGGGAGGGGAGGCGGTGTCAGGGCAATGTATCTATCGCTGCAACAATTTTTAAGAATTGAAACTTCCCCATCCGTTTGGATCATACCTCACCTCTTTGCCACTTGCATGTTTATTGTTACGATGTCCCCTTGCCTCTGTGGACGGTGCCCTTTGGAGGCAGTTGACACAGTGTTATGGTTCATATCTAGATGTCCCCACAGCCTCATGTGCTCACATGTGGGGCTCTGGGGAGGTGACTGGATCATGGGTGTGTGGTAGTAGATTAGTCCACTGATGGGTTGACAGCTGGGTGTGAGGTTGGGAGGTGAAGCCTGGTAGGAGGAGGTGCATTACTGGGAAAAGAGCCTGGAAGTGTCATCTCTCTCCGCCTCCATGACTTCTCTCTGCTTCTTGCCTGCCTTGCCATGGACCATTTCTCCTCTCCCTTGTAACCCTGACCAACAGTGGAAAGCTGAGCCCCAGTGGCCCACAGTCACAGCGTCCTTCTCCAATTCTTCCTCAGCTCCTTCCCATCGTGTCTTTGCTTCCTGGTCACCATGATGTGAGCAGTTCTCCTCCGCCAGACCCTTCCACTGAGCCTTCCTGCCTTACAGCCAGCTGACTGTGAATCCTGCAAAAAGCATGAGCCTAAAGAAACCCCATTTCCTTTAAGTTGTGGGTGTTGGGTGTTCTGTCCAGTGATGAGAAAGTGGCTGCAGCAATGAACATTCAGCTAAGGATGCCTGACCTGAGGGAGACCGCACAAGGGGGGAAGCAATGAGTTGTTACTTCTACCTTGCTTGGCGCTCTGAGAGTGTGGCGAGCTGGAGACGGGCACCAGCTCTGCCATCCCTGCCGGCCTCCTCCTTGCCAGTTAATCAGTCCGGGCATCAACAGCAAGCCAGTCACGCCTCGGCCATTGTCCCTCCCTCGTCTCTGCATGATGAGCGCTGAGTGCTGAGGGAGAGGCTGCACTTTCCCTGCCTTCGGCCAGAGACATTCACAGGTGCTGCACCCACTGCAGTGGGGTCTGCACCTTGGTGGGCACCATAAGGAGGGCGAGGAGAAGAGGGCCTGATCCGCGCCGAGCTGGAGCCAGCTGTGCTGGCCAAGAACTCCCCTCTGCGCTACAGAGGCACCGCGTGGTGTATGATGTCCTTGGGAGTCTCTGCTCCTGTCCCACGCCAGGTATGGGCAAGAGTCTGCCCTTTGGGGAAGTGTCCTTCCCTCCGAGACTGGAAGTGTCTCTGACTTGCCTGGCTTGGGTTTCATGCTTGTGTCTGGGGTCTGTTTCTGGGACAGCTCCAGTCCTTCCATTGCAAAGCTGTGAGCCAGGAAAGCCCACATCGGCTTCTGGAGCGTCAGGGGACGGCCAGGTCACTGAGGTCACAGCCTTGGAGCACAGACAGGCAACAGGGTGATCTCTGGGTGTGGTTTCCCACTGTGACTTTGGGCGTCTGCCTCCAGCAGGTGCCGAACACGGGTGTTTGCACGTTATTACTTTTGGATCTTGATCAGTGGCGGCTTGAAGACCTGGTATGGGAAGAAGGGTGTGTGTGCTGGGATGGAGAGGACAGGTCCCCTGGCCAGGGCTGCTTCAGCCACTTCTACAGCCTCCATTCACACTCTGAACAGAAATGGGCCTATGAGCATTTACCTCGCAAGACTGGACCATGGACCAAACTTGGCCACCTGGAGGCTGGTGCAGAGACGTCAGGGCCCTGGCATGGGGAACCCGGAAGGAAGTGGGCCCTTCCTCCATGTGCGAGGGGCTGCTGCGTGGTTTCTAGGCCGGCTGGCCCCGGGTCGCCTCCTCCTGTCAGCTCTGTCCCTGACAGGTGAGAGTCTTCCAAGCCCAGGCCGCGTGGCCTTCCCAGTTCCTCCACTTCCTCCACGAGGCATTTCCATTCCTGAGCATGAGAAACTGGCGGCCCCATCCTCATCCTCCCTGAGCCAGAGACAGTCCAGGGCCCCAACTGCAGGGCTTCAGCACTGAGTAGACAGACCAGGTGACCCATTCTGCCTCTACAGAATGGGAATAGCCCAGAGTCACCCCAGAGTCTTGGCAGAAGTCACCTTCCTGGGCGTCTCCCCAGACCACTGGAAGAGGTGGTGCATTTTAACAAGATCTACTCCTCCCCTACCTGGCCATTCACTTCCACGCTAAAGGCGGAGACATGGTCTTTCAGAAACACGTTCAACTTCACAAACAAAATGTCTAGAATTGCAAACAGTTTTCATATTAAGAAAGAAAGGGCGGGAGAGGAACGGGCCGGGCAGCAGACATGTGCGCCGCAGAACCGCACCATGTAGAGGTCCCCAGCACATGTTAGGTTCAACTCCTATGGCCAGACCTGGTCTCCCAGCCTCCCCACAAGCTTGACTTCTCTGTCTATGAAATAAGAATACTACTGTGAGGACCCACATATAAAAAGCATGGTGATCAGGCCTTACCACCTGTAAGCTACCAGTATTTGGGGCCATCAAAGCCATTGCCATTATTGTGCATTTAAACTGTGTGTGAAATGCTGGGCCACACACTTGAGCCACACTTGGAGGAATTATCTTCCTACCAAAGCAGAGACTGAGGGTCGGAGTGGGCCAGGACTTTGGGTTGAAACCGACCGAGGATCCCCCAGGCTAACAGCCCCTCACCCACCAAGTCACAGTACCCGAGGGCTTGGGCAGAGACAAGAGAGGAGGAAATACAGCTCCTTTGTGTAGTGATATTAGGATAAAATGTGACAGAAGTAGCCTGCAGACTGCCCGTGTGTCTCCTTTGTTAATTTATGTTTTCCTTATTACTTTGCAATTAATTCATCCATCCAAAGTGCCTTTGACAGTGCAGGGCCCTTTGGGTTTTAACTCAGGGAACATCAGCCATGATTCTCAGGAATTCTTCAGAAAATCTTTATACCAGCCTGTTTTCAGTTGAACCCATCTCAAATATTTTCTCCTAGCTGGCAGTTCATCTTTTCATTGTTTTACAAGGTGTTTATTACGTAAATGTTTTAAATGCTAACACCCACAGATCGATTGGTCTTTTCTTTTAAGGTTTGTGTTTGCTTGTTTTAATTACCCACTCCATGGTCATAAAGATACTCTCCTACGTTATCGTCTAGTATTTTAGAATTTTACTTCTCTCATTTGTCTTTTTGAAACTGCTCCATGTCTCTCCCACCCCATTCCCAGCCACACTTTCAGATTTGTTTAGTCTGTGTCCTTAGCAAACATGGACTCATGTCTTGTGTCTGTTTTTAATTTACATAAAATTTTGCCAGAAATCTCATTCTGGCTCCTACTGTTCCCACTCTGCGTGTCGTGCTGTAGATTTAGTTTCGCTTCTGAGTGCTGTATACAAAGTCTCACTTACACATCCCTTTCCCCGGGGAAACAGCAGAAAGACACCCAGCAAACCAGCTGGTCTCCCTGTGAGTTTCCGTGGGGCTGACGCCCAGGTGGAGTGTCTGGGCGACTGAGCCCATGGACAGAATCCTGCTTAGTGTTCCCAGAGAGGTCCTGCTTACGTCTCCCGGGCCCCAGCTCCACATATTTCTAACTCTTGTTTTTCTGGTGGGTACAGCATACATCTTGTTGGAATTTGGACTCCTCTGATTTCTGCTGGTCTGAAACATCTCCTCACACACAGGCTGTTTTGTGTCCATTTCTGCTCATTCTCCAGTGACCTCTTTCTCCTTACTTC
>PVJO010029629.1:0-16569 GCA_004026905.1 Hystrix cristata
CACTCCCACCCCCAATCTCAGTCTCACATCCTTGATCCCAGCAGAACCATGCCAAACCGATCAATGGATCAATTTAGTAATCACACACTCTAGATCCAGCTATCTCTCACCACATGAGGCTTTGGGGGGACATCTAGACACAAACCATAACAGGTGGACTTGTTTCTTCCCTGCTCAAGTCCCCTCACACGTGTGTCCTTGTCTGATGGTGACATTCTGTGAAACGGTCTGCACAACAGAACAGCAAAGACAGTTCCTGGGTGTCAGTGGCTGCTTCTTCTTGCCACCCTATCACTCCCTGCCTGTATGTACACTGGCTAAGGGAGGAAAGACAGACTGTCAGACTGCCTGTGTCTCCCCTTCCCAGATGGCTTGACTTGCCCCATGGCTGTAGGTGTCCTTCCACCAGCCCAGACTTGGACCTCGCTGCCTCCTCTGGCTGCCACCACCCTAGCAATGGCTTTCCTCTTGTATCCCTTTACTCATTGCTCCTCCCTGTACTGGCTGACTTCATATTGCTGAGACAAATACCTGATAAATACAACTTAAAGGAAGAAAGATTTATTTGGCTCACAGTTTCAGAGGTTCCAGTCCATGGTCAGTTGTCTTCATGGCTTTAGGTCTGTGGCAAGGCAGAACCATCATGGCGTAAGGGTGTGGTAGAGGAAAAGTGTTCAATTCATGGCAGCCAGGGAATAGAGAAAGCAAGAGACTAAGAGAGGAAAGGGACAGCAACCCAATCTCAGTCCTCAAGGTCTCATCCTCATGATCCACCCAGACACACCCAGAAGTGTGCTTTGCTAATCCAGTTAAATTGCTCACCCTCCTGTGTAAAGAGGATGCCCACTGAACTTTATGCAAAGCAAAGTCTTTCCATAGAATTTACACTTTTACACTCTTAAGTCTGCCATACATGGGGTCTGGGCAATTCCTGAGATGCCTTCAGGCCATCTTTCCCATTGTCCCCACTCGAAGTATTTGGTCTTGCTTTAACAGCACTGATCTATGCAGCCACTAGCTTTACATGCACTTGTTTTCTGGCCACACTGTAAGTTTCTAAAATCTTTCTTTTGTGTTTTTTCTCTTGATTCTCACTATAAATCTGGCTGAAAGTATCCATGCCTCAGCCTAAACATTGGGCTACCTTGAAATTTTCTCCACTACACCAATTAGTCTGTTACTTTTAAACTCAGCCTTATGAAAAGTCTTAAGACACGCACAAAATGTAGAAAAAAATTATTTGCCAGAATGTAACATGTATGGCCTCTAGTAGAGCCCTCATTCCCACCTGAAACTTCATGAGGAGAGTCTTTACTGTTCACCTTCCTATAGGCATTCTGAATTTCTGAGCTCCATCAGAATTGCATATCAAGCTCTGTTTATAGCATTCTAGATCTTCTCTAGTCCTTACCTCAAAACATTTCAAACTCCCGCAAACCACTTCCAAAGGCTTCTGAACCACATAGACAGGAATAGCTACAGCAACAACCCCACTTATTGTTACCAATTTCCTATATTAGTTATCTTTTACATGTAGGCTCCTCCTCTTTTTTCCCTTTTTCATTCCATCCTAGCTGCCAGCCTATTCGGTGTCACCAGTAATCATGGCAGGTCTTCCTCCCTCAGTTGCCAGTCATATCTTGAAACACCCCTACAGACACACAAATAAATGTGCTTAATAATCTACTAGATATCTCTCCAGCCAGTGAAGTTGACAATCAAGATTAGCTGTCATCCTCCTGCCCCTAAAATATACCCTGTACAAAAGAGATAGCTTCTTTCTGTTCCTTGAGGTCTGTATTTTACACTCCTCTTGTGTTCTGTGGCCTGTGTACATACAGGCTCCAACAACATCCATAAGTACACTTACTCTACAGTTCTCACCCCAACCAAACCCTTATAGAAGAAGAATGAAGGATGTTGGGTGATGTGTGTAATATTGAGCTTGATGGTGCTTGTGGGGTTGATTTCAGTTGAGGTGACCATGTGACGGGGATCATGATTGACAGTGGCAGTGGCAGCCATAGGGAATGTGTGTTGAGGGTGGTAATGGATGTGATGATGGTGGTGATGCTGGAGGTAGTGCTGGCATTCACAGGCATCACACTGATGGGACAGACAATCGTGATGATAATGAAAAGCATCAGGCTGTAGATTAAAACCCTTGAGGACTTCTCACAGTGTTCACAGAATAAGCTCAGAAAGCTAATTAGGTCATTCCACCTCTTACGTCAGGCAAAGAAAATCTACATCAATTTGCTAAGATTGCTCTTGGGCACATAGTGATGCAGAAAGAAGCTGGTGTGACAGAGCTCCGTGGAGATCTGACTGCCCCATCTGCAGCCCCAGGCTTGCTCCCTCTCCAGGCCTATACAAAAAAGATGCAGGTGGTTGTGGTATTCCCAGCAGCGTCTTCTGGTGCTCACTGATGGACACCAACAGCAGCAAGTCTCCTGGGGAGATGCTAACAAGAGCTACTGTGTACAACCAAGGACAAAAATGGACACTAGATAAAGGACTTGGAGCCCCAGAGCTGGACTGCCCCACAAGGCAAGGCCACACTGGGCAGTGGTCTAGACTAGAGCACTCAGAAGCCAACAGGCAGGAAGGTCTGGTGAGCTAAGTCCAAGTGAGCAGCCAGGAGTGGAGAAGGCAGGGATGGACCAAGGCAGAGGCTTCTGGGGAAGTTGGTTGTCAAGACAACACTGAAGGCAACAGACCCCTGGAGCTAAATCAAAGACTGCCCACAACAATGGACTATTACACTTATTTTGCACCAAGAGCATCCAGAGAAAACCTGGGCCTTGGCAGAGCTGTTCACCCTACTCTGGAAGAGCCTGGCCATACCCAGTGATATCTTTCTCCTTAGAACACTCAGGACTCAGAGGGCCTGAGCATTGGAAAGATCCCCAAGGGACTTGTGAATCATATGGTGGCCTTTGAGCAGGATGCCTTCCACAGAATCCACACTACGGATCTCCCAAGTCAGTCTGGGTCCGGTTGTGAAAACATAGATCACCCTAGATATTTCGAGCAGAGAGAATTCAATATAGTAAATTAGCTCCACAACCATTGGAGAAGCTGAGAAGTCAAAACAGGGACAGGAAAGCATCAGAGATTAGCTAGAGCAGGAAGCCACTGTGAGTTTGGGCCACTGGAGGGCCAGCAGGAGGTGCTATTGTGGGAGGGCCCCTCCCAAGAGGGAAGAGTATATAAAAAGGGTGCAACTACACCGTGTTGGGCGCTCAGCCTTTGGATATGAATCCACTGAGTCAGTGCTGGTATGAATAAAGCTGCTTCCTGGGAAAAGGGCCTCAGTGTCCCATCTCTCTACACAAAAACCCTGCAGCCCTGTTACCAGAAGTCAGGATACTAAGGCTTCGGGCAGGAGCTAGAACCTTGGTAGATATTCACCCACCCTGAAAGTAGACACAGAGAAGGAAGAACATTGTGGCTTCTCATTTTTTCTTCCTGCTATCTCCCACTGCTCCTCCCATGGACTGACCCTAGCAAGAGGCAAGCTGGCAGGAGAGGCTATGAAAGGTCGTATGTAGAAGGGCAGGTGCTAGGGTTGCAATGCCTCTGTTCACTTCGAAACTCATATTGACAGTGAATCTCCAATATTGGGAAGTGTGGTGTCTGGGAGGTGATTATGTGTCCTTATAAGAGCTCTTCATTAAGGAATCCATCCCTTTTTCTCTTCTGTCTTCTGCCATGTCAGAACACAGCCTTCCTCGCACCATCTTGGAAGCAGAAACAGGGCCCTCACCAGACACCAAACTCGTTTGTGCTTTAATTTTAGATTTCACAAAACCCAGAACTGTGAGAAACAAATTTCCATTACTTATAAATAGCCCAGTCGGTGGTATGCTATTTAGCAGCTCAAAGAGACTAAGACATGAAAAAAAAAAAAAAAGGCATGGACCACTGTATGCTCCAACCTTGGGGTGTTGAACTGTTGTGGATCTCAGGGATCCATGACAAACACTTCTTCCACGTGTAGTTCAGAGCTTTCTAAGAATATGCACAGAAGCCAGGCAGATGGGGCCCCAAATAGGACCTTTAGTCTGTAGAAACAGAGAAGACTGTGGCTCTGGGGTCCCAGAACGAGGCTTGCTAACTCCTCATGCCTGAGCTTGACAGATTATTGAGTCCCACACAGACTTGGACACGGCTGGTCCCATCCCCAGCACACAAAAGTTACTTAAGAATGGTAAGTATGTTACCCTGAGATGGAATTTCTCCAGGCTAAATGTGTCTAATCCCTTTGGCTTTTATTGTCTATAATTTTCCAACCATTCGTTCTCCTCTTTCAGACAAGTGGAGTTGGGCAAGGTCATTCTGAAGGTATATAGCCAGAACCGAACACATCGAGAAATCATCCACATTTGCCACTCAGGTGACTCCAGGGAACCCTTTCCTGCAGAGAGGATTTATAGTTACAGTCACTAATCCTGTTCACTGAGATGGGCACCCTTGTCCCCCATTTGGAATCAGAGAAACTGAAACCCAGAGGAGTTGTGACTTTCCAGGATCACATAATGAGCAAGTGACTCAGGATTGTCAGACCACAAAGCCCAGGCTTGTCTCACTGCAACTGGCCCTTTCAAATGCCATGATGCAAAACTATGAGGACTCGACTTGGGGGCTGATACCAGCGAAGCTTCAAGGAGACGTGAGTTCCTGGGTCCCTCACTCCATGGGGACAGGAGGAAGATGGGGGAATGGAAGCAAGAGGATCCTGAGCCCGGGCCCCTGCTCCATCAGTAAGTGGACAAGGGCCTTGTTGTCTAATGATGACCCTGGCCCTTAGGAAGACTCCAGTCTGGGGATCCCAGCCCAGTATCTTCCTTGCCAACAAACCCAGAGGAGAGGGGTGCACAATACCTCCTGCTTTCTCCCCAGCAGGAAGCCCTGAACACAGAACCCCAGTTTACTCGTGTTTATTATAATGTGTTTTGGGCAAATAGCTGTGGTAAAATTCTCATCTCTGACTGTAGCTGAATAAAGCCTTCAGCTGTTCCCAGAGCCTGAGACAGGAAGGAAATCACGTGCTAATAATTCATCAGAGGAGCGTGAGTATGTGTGCGCATGCGTGCGTGCCAGGCTACCTGAGAACAAGTCTCATAGTTCTCATTTATAGGCCTCTGATACCATCCGGCAGAAATCCGTTCTTAAGTGAAATATTGATAGGTTTACTCTGCAATCTTAAGCGTGCCTCCTAAATTGCTATAATTAAGGCTAGCAAAGCGGGGTGGCAGCAGAGAGGGCAGACAGGGGATGTTGAAGCAGGCCAAGAACACGCATGCATGCACACACACACACACACACGCACACACACACACACGCACACACATATGCTGGTAATTAATAGTCGGCAGCCCTGAACAGAGCCGAATTCCTGAAAAAGAGTCACAGAGGAGTAGCTTGGGCTCTGCTCTAACTCCAAGTTTCCTCTCCGTCCAAACCCACCTGCCTCTTGAAAGTGGCTCAATGGTCATTTCAGCGGCCGCATGCGCTTGCCACCTGCAGACTCAGCACTTTTGAGGTCCCTGAGAACCAGGCTTTAAGACACGGGGATGCCCAGGCACGGGAAGAACTGCAGCTGCGCAATTGGGAAGCACAGGGAGGGTCTGGCCACGTGAGCCCCGCGGACTAGGGGCCGCGTGTTGGTGTCTGTGATTGGAAGTGGCTATGGTGGGAGGCGGGGAGGGGATACGTTGGGACTGAGGCCTCAGGGAGCCGAGAGTGGCCAGGAAAGACAAGAGGTGGTGGCAAAGGGACACGGGGCAGGGAGGGAAAGAGATCTGTGTGCTTTTCATGGCCCGGTTCCCCGGTGCGAGGACCAGGGGGAGGAAGGGCCTATGAGAACAGGTGCCCATGACATGAGGCCCGGCGTGGTTGGGGGACTGAGGAGCTGTCTGTTCCTTGCTCTTCTTCTGTTTATCTTTTTCTCCTTCCTCCTTCCCGTCTCCGCTCCTTCCCTTCCTCTCCTCCTCCTTCCTCTCATCCCACCTCCTTCCACCTGTTCGCAGCCCCTTCCCCAGGCCGAATCGGAAACTGCGGTAAACATTTCTCAGAAAAGCTTTAATGAAAACGTTAAGCATCTGCCACAGCCCAAGCCACTCTGTCCTCGCAGCAGTTAATAATTTAAAGTAATGCCATTCCTGCTCTGCATCTGAGAGATTAACATATTAATGGGAGGTAATTATGCCCTCGCCCTGCAGGCTGGCTCTGGGGAAGCCTCACTGGTCGCTGGCCTGTCCCCCAGAGGACTATGCTGGCTGCACCTCTCAGCCGTCCCTTTCCTTCTAGGTTCCTTCGTGGAAGCCAAGTGGCCCTTCCTGCCTCTCTGAGAACGCTCCTTCACAGTTAGCAAATGCAAGACCAGACCGGAGTGACCTGTGGGGACGGGGAAAGCGCTCCTTCTAGACGAGGGTGGAGAAAATTGGAAAGAGATGGAAATCGCTCACGACCTGGAAATGGGGACTGCGTTATTTGCTGGTTACACAAAGGACACGGGAGACGGGAGACAGGAGACAGCTACCCTCCAGATAGGGCTGGATGGAAGGAGATTACAGGCCTGGGTAGCAACTGTTGGAGCAGGTGTGAGTCTTGGTCACATGCATTTATTCATTCATCCGTTTATTTATTTATCACCGACTGTTTAATCGTGGGCAACATGCCAGGCTCTGTGTCACACGACAGACAGCTACAGGTGAAGACCCCTGGCCTCGGGCCACATTCTGATGTCCTAGCACCTGCATGTGCACCCAGCCTCTGGGCCATCTCCTTGAGACAGAGACTCAGGACCTCGGTGCTGTCAAGGGGCAGAGTCAGCAGGAGGGTGGCCCAGCGGGAGACACATAGGTGACCAGAACAGGATGGCCGCTCCCCACGACATTGGCCACCCTCCCTCAGACAAGAGGTGCAGGCACCCCAGCGTGTCAGACCTGGAAGATCTTCAACACCACCAGGCTGGTCCACATCTCTCCTTGTGCAGCTGGGAGATGGACCCCAGAGTGGGGACAGTGCTGCTCCAAAGCCACAAAGCTGATCTAGGGCATGGAGACAAGTGCCACCCCCACAGATGCCGCTTAAGGGGTGACATCAGACAGAGGGTGCTGTCCACAGAAGGCACCTGCGTCCAGTGTCCTCAGGGACCAGGACCTCACACCTGCCCAGCACAGACACAGAGCTAGGAACCCACAGGGCCTTCAGGGCTGAGGCAGAGTTGAGTAGGCACGAGAGGGAGACGGAGCCAGGCCACTTCACTAGGCTCTCTGACCTGGGGCCAGAAATGTGGCCCAGAGACTTTAAAGGAAAATCTATGTGGCTAGTTCTCAGTCCTCAGACCATGCGAGCATGCACACGTGTGTGGGCATGTGTATGTGTGTGTTTCCAAGCAGAGGGAATGGGGCAGGAGCAAGCTGACCTTATCCATGGTGCATAGCACAGTGTAGGAAGAACTCAATCAATCCGACTCAAACCCAGGTCATGCTCTTAGTTATTGTGCAGTCTCACAGATCCTTGTTAGTCTCACCTGTAAAACAGGCATTAAATATGCCACGGTCTCCAGAGGACGAGAGGGTTAGGGTACAGGCAGAGCTGCTGGTAAGCGTCAGTCCACACAAGGACATCAATAAAATGTGCCACCTTGAGCCAGCAGGGTGACAGCCAGCATCTTCTGAATGGGCCCAGTGGATCACGCTGGGACAAACGACCCAGGAGTTCAAGGACAAAGAGCAAGGAGCAGAGACGGTTTTTGGGTTATTTTTACCACCCACAGGAAATCCACGAATATCATCACTCACTTGCAGATAATTGGGAGTTAACTCACATTTTCCAGCATAAGGCATCAAAAGTGAAATGTGCAAAGGGGAAATGTGTCATTCATTTTCCGACTTGTGAGAACTATCCTCAGCTGCTCCATCATTTCTATAGCTTTGATATCTCACGCCAGACAGCAGAGAAGTCAGAGAACAGAGCGGGTCTGTGGGCCTGGGAAGGGTATGTTTTATAGCTGCTCATTTTTTCTGCAAAGAAAGTGTATAGCTTTCCTCAGAGATTCCATAGCCTAAGGGTGGACACAGTCCTGTCTCTGCGGAGCCCCCGTACAAGGGGAGAGATGGCCCCATCCTCAGGGAACACCACGTCTGATGAAGGGGATGATTCTGCTATTCCCGAGCACATCCCAGTGGGAGGGATACAGGAAATATAGGAAACTTTGAAGGCTCCTCAGACAGCCACCCTGCACCAACTGCACTTGGAGCATTGAGTGTTAGGCCCAAGTCAGGTCTACGCAAACAACTCCAGCAGGCATTGCCCGGCCTCTCCCTCCCTGGCGGCCCCCACCCCCAAACTCCCAGGCTTCTGCTAAATTCTTGCAGCATGAGGTTACAGATCTTTCTAGGATCAATTAGTATTCTAAACATGAAATTAATTTATCCCACAAATATGAGAACCTAGTAATTTGTTTCACTTTTATTTTATTGTCAGATAGGATTCATTTTCTACATGATTTTATGGTTGGATAGGATTCATTAGAAACTTTCCCCCAACTTCTTCTCTTAATAAAGGAAAAGAAAATTCCCAGACTGTGCAGGTTACATGAGGGGCTGCAGCTCGTTCTTTGAATACTGCCGAGGCCCCGTCCCATGCCAGGCGCACAGTCATGACCTGGGGCTACTCCTTGGTGTCACTTTAACTTGGAGATAAATCTCCCCAGAAGCTACTGCAATGAGACCTTTAGTAGGAAGAGTTGAGGGCCCCAAGTCTCCTTCATTGTGCTCTCTCAGGACAACTGTTGCTTATATGGTATGTCCCAGATGCTGGGCAGGCCACTTAAATGGGGTGCCTCTCTTCCTTCATCTCCTGTCTGTGTCCTCTTTTCCATCA
Source organism: Hystrix cristata (assembly GCA_004026905.1). Taxonomy (NCBI): domain Eukaryota; kingdom Metazoa; phylum Chordata; class Mammalia; order Rodentia; family Hystricidae; genus Hystrix; species Hystrix cristata. The sequence goes on from PVJO010029629.1 coordinate 8,899, forward strand.
GAACACTGAAGACAGATGACCCTCCTCTCAGGGTATGGGGACACTCAGTCATTGTTTGATTGGGAACCCCTAAATGCCAGCCCCACCCATCACTCCAGTCTGCTGCCCTTTGTCTGGTGTCCTGGTCACCAACCTCAGCTGCTCTGAGTCAAGCCCCTGCGGGTCCCAGGCACTTGGGCTGCATCTGCCATCAGAACAAGACCTTCGTGGGGACAGGGGAGGCCTCTTGCATCAGACTGGAAACTGCTGGGGGCACGGGCCAGATCTCCGCCACCAGACAGTGTGGAGGTCAGACTACACTCTGGCTGCAGGCAGGGCTGTGTGCCCCCCTCGGACCACCCCTCGGCTGGCAGCGGCCGGGTCTCAGGGTCACACCCTCACCCCCAGGCCACGCTGCTTTATATTGTCTTCTCACTGAGCGACTTGCTTCTCTTTTTATAGCACAGACCCTGACTATAATTAATCACATGCATAATTATCTCTCTTTAATCTTTTTCTCCCCCTGGACTCTCAGGTTTGGGGAGAGTGAGGACAAGTCTCTCCCAGCACCTGCCACACAGTCTGGCACACAGAGGTCCCCATAAGCACGCGCCTACTGAAGGAACAGATAAAATAGGGAAGTCGGCCAGGCACGTACAGGGCCCTTGAGGCCAAGATCCAGATTCTGGGCATCTCACGGCTGCCACACAACCTAAGTGTATTGCCCGATCACACACAGCGCCCTCGGTGGGACAGAATCGGGGGCAGGAAACAGCGCACTAGGAAGAGCTCGCCGTGCTTCTCACCCGGATCTTGAGCCAGTATCTGAACTTCTCTGTGCCTCAGTTGCCCATCTATACAACTCAGAACCATAGCAGGTCCTCATAAAAGCCATAAGGCACTTAGGACGGTGTCCGAATGTGGGTGTCACTCCATTAATGACAGATACTATTGCCACCATTATAGCATCGCCTCTGTGCAGATGAGGAAACTGAGGCCTCAAGAGGTTAACTAACTTGTTCAAGGCTCCAGGCCAATCAAGAGCCAACAGGGCTGTGAATTCTGGATTTGGGCCCTCATCTCGAAACCCAGGGGCCATCAGCTTCTGCCCCTTCTAGAGTGGGCAGTGCTCATTACGACACATTGCACAGGGTCTTGAAAGAGGTCAAACCATTTTTGATACTCGGGCCTTGGAGAAATTGACCAGTGTAGGGCAGGTCCTATTTGCGATGAACAAGAGGAGGAGGAGGGACAGGAGGAAAATCATGCAAGGGCTGAGTCCTGGCCTCCAGGAGCATCTACCATAGTACAGACTGAGGAGGATGGTCCAAGACGTCCACCAGACCCTACCTGATCTAGCCCCCTAGTGTCTCCAAACCCATCCTATGTTAGTCTTTGCCTTAATTACACAAGTCAGACCCTTTCGGACCACAGGGCCTTTGCACTTCCCACAATAGGTACCCAGGGCAATCAGATCACAGCCACAATAACTTTTGGGGGGTCCCAGGGATCAAACTCAGGGCTTTGCACTTGTTAGGCAAGTGCTCTACAACTGAGCTAAATCCTCAACCCCCCATCCCCCCAATAAATTATGAACACACTATGTTGCCACCGGATACTTCCATCTTGGACAGCACCTCGATGGTGAGATTTCTGTCTGATCCAGGAATTGGGGAACAGGACCGCTCACTGGCCCAGACAGTACACAGATCTATCGGTGGCTGGGAGCAGCTGGTGGGAAGTGTGACCTTAGAGACAAGAGGTGGCAGATTTGGAGGTGACTCCTGGAGCTGTCAGTTGGTCACACTCCCCACAGAAGACCTGGGAGGTGGTTTTCACGGTCATGTTGGCCAGACTCCTGCCCTGAGGCGCCGACACCCTGCCTCGCCCAGTACTTGGCTGGTCAGGGTTGGCGGTGGGATGGGCGTCCTGGTGGCCTGCTTCCGGCCGGAAGTCAGGCTCAAGGCCTTGGGGGAGAAACCCAGAGTCCACGGGCCTGGGTTCCCGTGCTCCTGCGCTCCTTCGGGATTGCAAGGGCTTCTGTGTCAGAGCCCAAGCCAACCTGCTAGGACAAGGACGCACCAGGCAGGGTCCAACCCGCTGGGGACAGGCCAGGGACTCCATGGGTCTCAGCCTCCAGCTCCACCTCCAGCCCCCAGCCAGTTCTCCCTCCATGACGCTTGGCCAGCAGAAGGCAGCTGGAAACCCAGAGCTGCCTCCCTACAGACCCTCTGCCGGGGGACCCCTCCCCAATCCACTCCCTTCTCTGATCAACTCAGACACAGACACCCACCTTGGATGCGGCCAGAACTTGCTGGTTACATAACAGCGTCTTCACTGGGGACGAGTTGCTGGAGAGGTTCCAATTAATGATGTATTATTCATGCCATCCACAGGCTCCCTCCACAGATGACATCAGAAGAAAGACACGCTGCACCTTCGGGACCTGGCCGGGGAGGGGTGCCTGAGAGCCGATGCCCTCTGAAGGCACTGGCCGGGTCCTACACGGGGGCCCTGTAGGGCATCTCTAGGGAATTGTTTTCCCTGCTTCTTGCAATCCAAGGTCAGAAATAGAAGAGATACAGAGGAGAGTAGCTACTGGGCCTGAGAAACTTTCTGGGTTCGCTATCAGAGGGTGGGTCACAGGGACTTTGACCCTTTATTTTAGGCCAGCTCCCCAATGGAGAGCCCCTTTCAGACAATGAAATGCAAAGGGGAGACTATTCCACCCAGAAGGCTCAAGGCTGAGGGACAAACGTCCCATCCTCAGGGAGCCCCCATCTGCAGAGAGACAAAACTCCTTCCTCAAAATCTCCTAAAAGCAGAAACACGGAGCCTGTTCCCCCAGACGGAAACTCGTTTTTCCACGTGAGAAAGAGATGTTGGCTGTTGTTCAGCAGAATCCAGAGGAGGGCAGGGTGTAAAAGACATCAAAAGGCTCCCCCAAAGTTTCCTGGAGAATCTTGTCATTTGTATGTATTACATTTTCACTTAGTGGAAAATAATGCCTTAGTTTTCAGTTGAACATGGCAAATAGAACACATCCACTTACTCCTGATCCTTATTTGTCTAAAATGTGAGTAAAAGAAGAGATAAATTAATTAGAGATAATTATTAACTCTAAGAAAATTAAAAATAGCCCGTGAAAGAAAATGTTATCATACACAGCTTTTTTCTAAACAATATTTATATAACCATAAATGCTAATGAAAACATTAAATACTCATTTTTAACAAAAACTGTGATGCTACTATCCCAGAAGACTCGTAGGGAGCGTGATTATGTTGTTGGGGTGTGATAGGAGGACTAATGGAAGAATGCTAAATACTCAAACTCCTTAAGTCAACAGATAATGTATCAAGGCAAAAAAGAAAAATCAAGATCCAATAACAAAGAAATAAATACCGGAAGAAGTAGCGACAGAAGTTGGAGCGTGGCCCCCCAGGAATGAATTCTGGATGGGGACATTACGGAGGGCACTGTTCTTTTACAGTATAAATCTATGTGGCTGAAATAAAAATCAATGTACTTGTGAATGCAGGGCATGCGGCAAGTCCCTGCTGTCTGGAGGCTAACGTGTCATGTTATTAATCCCATCCATGGATAAAGCGTCAAAAGCAGCACCTGAGGAAAGAGACTAACTAGGGGCAGTCGCCACCATCGTTTTTAGAGGGGACAAGAATCTGCAGCCTCCCCTGCCACAGGACATCAGCCCTGGACGTTCTCAAAGCGAACCGCCCCTCAATCAAGTGAGAACTCCTGTCTGCTTGGCTTCGATTGTCAAGAATCAAATTACTTTTCTCATCTTCTATCTAACCCTTTATGGTTTACAAAGCCCACAAAGTCTAGGGTCAAAGTGCTGGTAGGTTCAGTGTCTGATGAGGAGTAGCTAGGTTTCTGCTTCATAGATGGCACCATCTGTGTGTCCTCAAATGGCAGAAGGGACAAGCAAGCTCCTTTGAGCCTTTTTAGTAAGGGCACTGTGAAGCTTTAGAGGTAGACTGTCTCCCAAGTCTCACGCATTCAGAGGTGGGACTTTTGGAAGGTGATTGGATCATGGGTGCACTATACTCACCAGCAGACTCATCCACTGATGGGCTTGTGCTGAATGTGCTCTCAGGAGGTGGGACCTGGCAGGGTACATTCTGGTCCCCAGCTCCTCGCTCTCTCTCTGCTTCCTGACCACCGTGAGGTAAGCAGCTATCCTTCACTGTGCCCTTCAGGCCATTTCTGGAGCCAGCCAGCCATGGACTGAACTCTCTGAACCGTGAGCTAAACTAAATCTCTCCTCCCTTAAATTGTGGGTGTTGGCTATTGCGCCCTAGCAACAGGAAATCTAACTAATACAGGCTCCAATTCCATTTATAAGGGTGGATCCCTCGTGGCCTCATCACCTAAAGTCCCAACTTCTTAAATACCACAGCATTGGAGATGAGGGTTCAGCACATAGATTTTGGGGGAACACAAATATCCCAACCATGCAGGCCCTGTCAGTCCTATAACACTCTTCTCCTTCGGTACCACCCCCAGATAGACCCTGGAGCATTGAACACTGAACGGGCAAAGACAAATATATCCATGGTCCCCAAGGTCTTAGCCATGCCCAGTGACAAACATCCATGCCCTAAGGGTGGCATTTTGGAGCCGCTGAACAGCCTAAAGAAACACTCATGCCCAGGTCCCACACAAGTGAATTTGAAGTTTTGAATTTTTATGTCTCCTGGGTGATTCTCCCATCCAATACCAGGCTGCCTCTGTTCCCCTGAATCCATGAAACTTCATGTCCGCTGCTCAATACCTACTCTCCCATGGACATTGGCAAGGCTGAGCTACTTGCAGGAGCCAGTGCCTTCCATGTTTCACTGGCTTCAGCAGGAAGATTTATTTAGCTCTCACCCAGCTCAGTGTCCAGTGTCCCTTCATCTCAATCTGCTTCCCCGGTTGCCATGGTGGAAGAAAAAAGCACGGGAGATACTTGGCATTACCAATGAATGCTGCACACACACCACTTTTAGCTGCAGCCCACTGGCCAAACCGTGCCATGTTACCCCACACAACCGCAGGTGTGGGGCGGCAAGGTGTCACTTCCTCGTGTGACCCCGGATATAGGTAAGTGCTGGTGACACCTCCACCCACTCCGTGCCAGCCTAGCTGTCTGCTGCTGCTCACTTCCTGGTGATCCTTGTCCCCGCTGAGGCCTGGCTGGACCCCATCACCTCCTCAAAGCCCCCTTCACGACTTCTTTCTACCCAGCTACTCTCATTATCTGTGGGACGCACTTGGCACTCAGAGTTCATTAACGTTTTCAGAGTCTTTCTGTTTCCTCCCTGGTGAATCATTTAATCTCTGGACTTTGGGCAGAGTAATAGGAGGCGCTGTTGTTCCAGCCCATATGGAGATCTGAGCTGCAAAGTGGGTGGGGCCCGCAGGACAAGTCCTTCATTCTGAGAAGCTTAGAGTCAACAGGGGACATCGGCTTGAGTGTGACCTCAAGACTCACGATCTGGAAACTTGGACCCTGGTGTAGCAGAGTCGAGGTGGGGGAAATTTCCAAAGGCAACGATACGCTGACTGGGGCTGGGATTTTTGATCTCTGGTTTTCAAGGCTGATTATTTTCCAGCTTGGTCTTATTTGGGGGGAAAGAAGGTGAATATCAGGCACTGTTATGTGTCCAATTGGTCCATTTGGCATTGCTCTAACAGAATACTTGAGCCTGAGTGCTTTAGGAAGAAACAAGGTTGGTTTAGCCCAGTTTTAGAGGCTGAAAGTCCAAGATTGTGTCTCCCCATCTGTTCCAGCGCTGATCAGCTGCCTTTCTCACCAGCTGTGTCACAACACGGCAGAGAAGCAGAAAAATGTCTGCACGCTCGAGGGACCAGGCGTGTAGCAGCACAACATGTGCTCCAGGGGGCCAACTCACACCTCGAGCCAGAGTAGAGCCTTGCTGGGGTGCTGCCCCATGACCTGACCACCTCCCTCTAGGCTCCGCCTCTGGAAGCTTCCGCCTCCTCCACACTGCCACGCTGGGGCCCGAGTTTCCAGCACATGATCTTGGCCTCACACTCAAACCATATCAAAGCCTTGACTCGTGTGTTTTGTAAGCAATGACCCATTTAGCCTTAATTTCTTCCTGCGTGGTCCCCGTTATCCCCTCCACAGATGAGCAAACCAGGTTAAGTAAGTAACTGGTTCATCACTAGGAGGAAGCAGAGTTCCCAGCTCTTTTATGGCCGGAGCTCAGCTCTGTGTGCCCAGGAACTAAGAGCCAGCAAGCGCTGCCAGAATGGATGGGCGTCATCTCGTTCTCCTCTGAAGCCCTATTACTGGGTTCAGAACCCAGTCCTACCACTCGCGAACCGGGCAGCTTATTTACCTCTCTCCCACTGTTCACCTGCAAAGAGAAGTTACCAAGGGGCTATTGTTAGGATTGAAAAAAATGAAAGGCTCTAGTCATGTCACCAGTTTAAACCTGGCGTGGTGGTGCACGCCTGTGACCCCAGGTTTCTGGGAGGCTGAGAAAAGAGGATCACAAGTTGGAGTCCAGCTTAGGCAACTTAGCAAGATCCAGTCTCAAAATTTTAAAAAATTAATAAGGGCTGAGGACGTAGCTTAGTGCACAGGGCCTAGGTTCAATCTCCAGTAACCGCCCCCACCCCGAAAAAAGTTTAGCATATTACCTAGCACAGAGGAAATGCTCCATATATTGTTAGCCTTTATTTCACATGTATCTCTTAGATCATAAAGTATGAGCCCTGCTAACATTCATTCCACTCCTGATACCGCCTAGAATGTGCTAAACAGTTGGACAGCCATAGGAACAGCAGTGTCCTGCCCCTGAGTGGGTCCTAATCCAGGGCACCTCCAGAGGTGACTCCGCCCTGCTGGCCTCTTGATTGCAGACAGGACCCAGCCCGGCTGCACCTGGGTTCCTGATCCACTCAGACTCTGAGGGAAGTAAGTCTGTTTTAAACTGCTACCTTTCTGTCTTGTGGTAGGAGCCAGCCACGCTCTTTTCTGGGATACTGTTTAGCACATTCTAGGTAGTTTCAGCAAGGAACTGCTGGATGCGGTTGTGGCGGCCCTCAGCTGACTGCCACGCTGACGTCTCCAACTTGCTCATCGGAGTGCACGCTTGAAAAGAAGAAAGAGACAGAGGAAGTCAAGGTGTCTGTGACCTAATCGCAGAGCTGGCTCCCTCCGCTTTGTCACATGCTACTGCTTAGCAGGGAGCCACTTCCGAGGTCCCAGGCTCACTGTTAGCTCAGAAGGAATCTCCACTTCCATTGTCTTGGAAGCCATGGAGGAGCTGGCGTCCAGGGCTCTGCCTCTAGGGCGAGCCTTCTGGGGCCCACAGGGGCCTCAGTTTCCCACCAGGTGTGCAGCCCAGATCGGCGTAGAGCTAGCTGCCTGAGAGGCTGCAGGAGCTCCCATCCCGCCCTGCACAGTCCCAGCTTCGGTGAATTCCACGGATCTTAATTCAATTAAGCTGATGAAGTTAGAGTTCTCTGCACTCTTGGCAAGCAGCCAGACCCATGCTGGCTGCTGTGAGGCCCTTCCAGGCTCCCAGACTGAGGCAGGCAGGGGCAGCTGGAAGGGAAGGAAGGAAGCAGAACCTCAGATCTTGGGGAAAGGAGAGCCCGGGCGCTTCTACGGCCTTCCTCCTGCCACCCACCCAAAGGCTCCACAGCCCC
>PVJO010029630.1:0-16583 GCA_004026905.1 Hystrix cristata
TTGAGGCTCACGCGGTCATCCTTTCTCCCACTTAGCGCTGCTCAATACTGGAGCGCTGCAGACCAACAGCTCTTTTTTATCCATTCTTTTATTGTTTCTCTTAAGAATTTTTTTCCTCTCACGAGATTATAAACTCTCAAGGCAGGGGGTGCAATCTTCAATCCACATGCCTACTCTACCTGCAGGTGTTTCTGGCTTACCTGGCATGATGCTTTTTCAGAGATTTAATTTGAATGTCACTAAGGGAAGCCATGAAGTTCCTCTATTCACGAGAGGCCCCACCGTTCTCGACAGCCTTATTATCAGCCCAGGCACTTATCCGCTGCTCATCTGACCTGTGTACGTATTCGAGTCATGACTTCTGCCTGCAGGCTGTGATGAGCAGTCATTTGCTAAATTGACAAATCTATAAATTCTCTTAATGGTCGGACAAGGTGCTGTTTGCTGGAGCAACCCAGATAAATAAAACACAGTTCCTGCCTTCACGGAGCTCTCAAAGCTATTAGAAACAGGCATATAAATAAATAAATTATAACGCTACAGGTTAGCACACCTAATCGGAAAATCTGAAATTTGCAACACTACAATATCTGAGGCTTTTTGAGCACCAACATAATGCCGAAAGTGGAAAAACATCACCTCTGACCATATGGCTAGCTCATAGTCAAAACACAAATGCACTAGGAAATACTGCATACAATTTCCTCCAGTCTATTCAGATTATTATCTTCAGGCTATCTTCAGTCTTACTTCAGTCTAAGATGTATATGAAATATAATATTGTATTTAATTTAGGTCCCACCTCCAAAATATTTCATTACGGTTATGCAAATGTTCCAAAACAATAATAACAAAAAAAGTCTGAAACAGTTTTGTCCCCAAGCACTTTGGATAAAGGATACTTAACCTGAAGTAAATGTAGTAAGAGCTGTATACAAGGTAGCACAACAGCTAGGAGAGAACGAAAAGAAACGCAGTGTGAGGGAAGGAGTGAAAGACTTTTCCAAAGCCTCTTAGGAGATACCCAAGCAGCGATCTGAAAAATAAATTCCCAGGCCATCCAAGGGAAATGGACATTCCTGGCACATAAAAAGAGCATGCCTAAAATCATAGCAGCAAGAAACAAGGGACTCTGGTATGGGGAGTACATCAAGAATGAGAGGGTGGCTTCAACACTTTGGGCTGCACAACAAAATACTATATAACTGATGGTTTACGAACGACATTTACTTCTCGCTGTTCCAGAGGCTGGGAAGTCCTACATCGAGCCACCAGACAATCCCATGTCTGGCAAGAGTTGGTTCCTCATAAGACCTCCTTCTCTCTGTGTCCTCAGGTCATAGCCTACTGTGGTCTCCTGTAGAAGGGCACTAACACCAACCATGAAAGCTCCCTCCTCACAATCTAATCACCTTGCAAAGACCCCACCTCCTAAGATCATCACTTTAGGGTGAATATTTTATCATATTATTTGGAGAGGTGAGTGACACATTCAGACCAGTGCAGAGCGTGTTGGGAGATAAAGCAGCAGAGAAATTACAGAATGTTTCCTGTTATTATAATCAAAACCAAAGCTCTGTCACTTATTCAATGGGTGATTTAGGACAGATTTTTTTAATCTTACTGTATCTGAGCCTCCTCAAATTCTTAGTACAGATAATATTTTCTCTCAGTGTTCTAATCAGGATTTAAATCAGGACGTGAAAATTCTTGCTTAAGTTCTTAACATAGCAGCCACCACATGAGAGATGGCATCAGGTTTGATCCAGCGTGAGCAACTCTTCACTTTGATGACCTTTCTGTGAACGTTCGTTACAGTATTTCTTCTTAGTACTCATGTATTTTCCAAATTTTTAAGATGAACATAGATGTTTCTATAGAGGCTGAACCTAAACCTCACACATGATACAAAATTAACTTAAAGTATATCACAGAAGCAAGTGTGTAGCCAAAAAAACTGTAAAACATTTAGAAAAAGTAGGCAGAATTTCTACCACTTTGATTTTGATGAAGAGATTTTAGACTTAACTCCAAAAGTGTGATTCATGAAAGGAAAAATGGATAAATTGAACCTGATCAACATTTAAAACTTTTGCTCAACAGAAAGCTATTAAAAGATGAAAAAGCAAGTTACAATCTAGGAGAAATTATTGCAAAACACATCTGTCAAAAAGATTATATCTAGAATATACGAAGAATTCTCAAAACACACCAATTTAAAAAAAAAAGCCAATTAGAAGGAGCTAAAGACATGAATTGACATTTCACCAAATAAACACACAGATGGCAAACAAGAACATGAAAGATACTCAATATCTTTAGCCATTAGAGAAATGCAAATGAAACACACCATGCACCTTTCAGAATGGCTAACACAAAAATTGTGTTAATGCCAAATGCTAAAAAAGATGAGGAGGAACCGAATGGCTCTTACATTGCTGGTGGGATGCGAAATGGTTCGGCCACTTTAGCATATTGTTAGGCAGGCCGTTTTTTAAAAAAACACTGAATATGCACTTACCATTGTGACCGTTAACTGGGGCATGTCAACTTTACTGGAATAAGAAGTCCCTAGCGGATTAATAAACCACACTTCCGGAAGTGTATGGACATGAGAGGGAAAGAGAGAGCAGATTTTAAAGAACCAACTCATGTGGTTGTACAGGCTGGCAAATCTAAAATCTTCAAGACAGACTGGCCAACTATGGATCCAGAGAAAAGCTGACTGCAAAATTTTGCACCTGAAGGTGATGCAGAGGCAAACTTCCTTTCTCCTGAGGAATTTCTGTCTTTTAAAACCTTCAACTGATTGAGTAAAGCCCACCCACATTATAAAGGGTAATCTACTCTACTCAAACTCTACTGATTTCAATGTTAATTGCAACTTAAAAATACCTTCACAGCTTCTAGCTAGCATTTAATCAAGTACCAGTACATATCATAGTCTAGCCAAGTCAACACATTTAATTAACCATAACAGCAGGTTTTTTATAGCCCAAAAATGGAAACAATCCAAATGTCCTTCAATAGACTAATCATTAAACAAATGGTGGTGCCTCTGTACCATGAATACTATGCAGCAATTAAAAATAAACTATTGATATACATGATGACTTGGATGAATCTCAAAGGCATTATGCTAAATTGTAAAAAGTCAATCTCAAAAGGTACTATATGGTTCCATTTATATAAATAAAATAAAATTATATAGATGGAGAACAAATTAGCAGTTGCCAGAGGTTAGGACAGGGGTAGGAGGTAGTTGTGACTATAAAGGGATAGCAGGAAGGAGCCTTCTGGTAATGGGACAGTTTTATACCTTGATTGTAGTGGTAGGATTTGTACACAAATCTACAGATGTTATAAAATTGCACAAAACTATACACACATACGTAATTGCACATAAAACTGGCAAAATCTAAATAAGCTCTGTAGATTGTACCAGTGTCATTTTCTGGTTGTAATATTGTACTATGTTTATGGAAGAGGTTACCACTGGGGAAGCCTGGATAACAGATACAGGAGGCCTCCTTCAACAAATTGTTTTTGCAAATGCCTTTAAATCTACAATTATTTCAAGTTAAAAGTTATAAAAAGTGCATGAGTTGGAAATTGTTTTATCTTCTTATTTTTAGCTCATACTTAACCAAATAAATTATCTACCTCTATTTTCTATTTACTCACTGCAATCAACCATATATATATATATATATATATATATATATATATATATATATACACACACACACAAAGTTACTATTGACAACTTTGTACTCTATTTTTTTGGAGTTCTGGTGATCAAACTCAGGGCCTTGCTCTGAAATGCTCTACCACTAAGCTAAATTCCCAACCCCTGTACTTCATTTTAAGAATCCACGAGTCTCTGAATATTAGTCCAAAACTTTTAGACTAAGCACCATAAATCCTATTTGTAGACTGCAAAAGAAGCCCTAACTATAAATTCATGTTATACAAATCTATCCCATTGCCAAAAATTGCTAGTGTTAACTCTCTGATAACTGTTGTATTATACTATTGGACCCTGATAAAATGGAAAGATCCCCTTTGCTGTGTGAAGAATAGCCCTTCTCACAATCTCTTTGCAGTCATGAAACCATAACTGAGTCCCCCTCTGTCTGCCAGAAGATATCTACAAAGTCCTTGTGTTGCCTTTTGAATATACTGATGCTGTTTCTCATGCATCAAAAGTGAGATTGTTTCAGAGCCAGACAGAACCTCAAAATAAATTAGCAGCTGATTCCCACGGCCATGAACTGCAGGGCGACATTTACCAAACACAACACAAAATCATTTGCAGTCTTTGCCCCATGGCCTCCTGAGGACAGAGAAAGAAAGAAAAAGGAGCGCAGCAGAGCTCAAATCTAACCACATCCGCAGCCTTGTAACTGTGCTGTGTAAGGACAGCCAGGGATCCCGTCTCCGGGATGTGCCTGTGCCCCTCATCTGCGGTGGCCTGGATGACACTGCTGCCCTCACCGGCTCCTGTGAGGTCTAACTGACCCAGGGTTCCCTTGATGCTTCTCCTCTTTTGCGAATGATTTCCTCTTCGCTTAGGGGGAAGGGAGAGGATTTCGTTCGTGTAGCTTGGTATTTGGCACCAGCCAAGCCATGCAATCGGCCCTTGCTGGGCAGCTGAGGGACACAAACCAGCAGGTGCAGAGAGCGGGACAGGCCTCTGGGACAAAGAGTACTTTTCAAATCTATTCCTTGCACACAGTGCAGATTGCAGTAAGGACTACTAATGCAGTGTTCAGCCAGGAGGCGTGTTCGTCCATTAGTAAAACTTCACTGCCAAGAGGGCCCCATGCTCAAAGAAAGGGGATAATGATAAAAGGGGCCTCCTGAGAGTAATTTGTAAGCACGGGGATCAACTCATAGATTAATTTCAAATGGTAATAAATTCTGCAACATCCAAGGTGAACACTCTGAAGATACAAAGAATGTAAATACGCAGTCTCGTGTCTGTCTGATTTTCCAGGTAGATCTTAAATTCCTAAAAGTAGAGCCCCTATTAGGTTTAGTCTGGCTTGCCACGTGGACAGCATTCAGTGAATTAGAGAAGGAAACTAACATTTACTCAGAACCTAATCTGTTTCTTTTATCTGTGCAAATTCATTCAGTTTGATCTTCACAACACAGCTTCTCACCCAGCTCCTGGTGGGCATTTTGCAAATGTTAGGAGGTGCTCAGAGAGTTTAAGTGACATATCTGGGAATGACAGGGAGGACGGGAAAGACCAACATTCAAACACAGGTCTGTGTGTCTGTCCCTAAGGCCTGTGTTTTCTGAACAGCTTCATCCAGTCTCCCCAATATTAATTCACTTAATTTAATTTTGAATGTGTGTGAAATGTGCATATGTACATTTTAAACACATAAGGTAACCAAAAGTGAATCTTTACTGATTATCACACAGTGGAGAATGTATACAGGTCTTTTTTCGGGGTAGGGGTAATGCAGTGGCAGGGATCCAACCCGAGGCCTCATGCATATGACATGAGCGCTCCTGAGACAGATCAGGAGGACCTGATCCTCCCCAGGGTATCTGTCTTTTTTTCTTTTCCCTCGAGAAAGCCCTGGCCAAAGAGTACATGCCAGATTGAATTAATAGGAAAAGGATGCTAACCTTACACTGACTTTTAGATTCTCTAAAGAATCAAGGTTTTCATTCTCTGTGTGTGAGATGTAACAAGCCAAGTGTTTTGCAACCAAGTCACTATTAATTCAAGCTCCTTCGCTTCCTGTTTTTAGAATGTTCTGGAGATTCTCTTTGTTTCCTAAATTTGAACACTGCAGGCTGTCAGGGATGGGCTGGGACAGGAATCAGCACCCGACTGCTCCACACAGTGGCCGCCACCCTCCCTCGCGCTCAAAGGTGGCCCGCAGGTCAGGCAACAATCAGGCCAGGTGGCTGTGGCTGCCCCGGGGCACCTCAGGAGTGTCCCATTCAGCTCCAGCAGCTTTCTAAGACCTGCAGCCAACCCAGATAACTGCCCTGCGGCTGTTCCAGACGTTTCTCCTCACCTTCTCAGGGCCCCACCCTAGCTGGTGAGGAGCACCTGCCTCCACCGAGACAGCCAGGGCAGGCGGGTCCAGGGCTCCTGGGTAGGCTCGTGTGACTAAGCAGAAAGTCTGCGGTCGGCATGCGGGAGATGTATGCGTGCACGGGCCTCCCCTTTCCAACAGCACAAGCAGTCCCCTCACTCGGGGCGGCAGGGTCCGCAGCCTGGTCTGTGACGTCAATCCTGTGCACCGCCTCCTGTGTTGCAGCAGAGGCCCCCAAAGCATCGTTTTGATGATTTTATTGCTTAGTCATGATTTCTCTCTTGTACTAGAGTAAGCTGAGCCGATTGCCCTGAGAACACCTGGAAGCCAGAGCGCTGCTGAAAAGCTAGAGAGCTGCAGAGAGCTGTGGAAGGGCTACAGAAGAGCTGCTGCTCCTGCCACTAGAAGAGCTCTGGGGGGCCACCAGGAGCTACTAGCTCTAGCTGCTGAGGAGCCCCCAAGAGCGGCTGGGAGAGCTGTTGACACCCCAGACACAGAGTTAGGGTGAGAGTCAAGAGCTGCTGGTACTCAAAGTTCAGAGCTACAACTCTAAGACAGAATCACTGGTGCTCAGACCTCAGAGCAGTCACATTAAGGAAGCTGTACTTCGCTAGTGGTGATTCTTATCCAAATTGGACAAAGGAATCCTAAGCCAATTGGTAACACCAGTGAGCTATATCCTGGGCCCTTGGTAGTTTCTTCATTATAATTCTAATGAAGCAACATCTCACACCTTGTAGGTAGAATTAGGGAGCTTGCACTGGAGGATAATACGGGTTATTCTTGTCAGCCACAGCAGTTACAACCCCTGCTCCCATGTATTAGTCAGTTTTTTGTCACTGTCCCAAAATACCTCAAAGGCTATCTTTATAAGGTAACGATGTTTACTCAGCTTACAGTTCTGGAAGACTGGAAGAGAGTGTAGAGACTGGAGACTGGAAGTCTGAGCACAGCACCGGCTCTGGCAACGACCTCCCCATGACTGTCTCACCCCCCAGCAATTGCAATAGTGACAGTAGGTTGCAGAAAGCATCACATCTGGAGCAGGAAGCCAGAGAGAGAGATGGCACCAGGCTTGCTTCCTCACAAGATCCTTCTCCTGAGGACTAATAGGTTCCTGTGAGAAAATGCCTTCATCTGTCTCACGGGCTTGCCCCCGGTGACAGCCCTCTCGGTAAGCCCCAGCACTTGAAGTTTGGGGCTTCACCACCCCCACATGCCACGCTGCAGACCAAGCTTAAGACACAAGACCCTCTGGGAAGACAAACATCAAAAACATAGCACCTCAGGCAAAATTTTTACTTCCAAGCACCAAAAAATTCCAGAAGGTACTTTTTTAATGAAAGGAAAATATATAATTTGAAAATCCAATACAGATTCTCAATAGAGCCATAGTATTAGAGCTCATAGTTAAGAACTATAAGGGAAAAATAATCCCCACAAGTTCTAAGGTAGAACAAACCTCTGTTATAAAAGTTGGATAAGTAAAAGAAAAACAAAAGTAGAGGCAGGTGATGAGACAAAGGAAAAGGACTGAATCTCTAAGGGTGGCAAGTTGGGGAAAGGCAAACAACTGGCAGGTAAAGGGTAGTTAGTAAAACTTGTAAATTTCTTCTAGGGTCATCTCCAGGCCAGTAATGGTCCAAAGTGGTCTTCAATAGTTAATCTGTGTTTTCCCTGGCTGGGGGGTAAGGGGGAGGGGTACAGGAACTTTCATCTTTGCACAATCTATGCCCTAATTTTAGGCAAATATAAGAAGGTAGAGAGCTTTACTGCATCGGCTCCTTCTTAATTTTCTCCAGCTCAATAATACTTCTTATGTTGGAACAGCATATTCTGGTCTCCCACAGAAGAGTAATATAAAAGATAGCATGTCACACTCGAATACCTCATCTTCAACAAAGGAGCCAAAAGCCCTCACTGGAAGAAAGATAGCCTCTTCAATAAATGGTGCTGGAAAAATTGGCTTGCCACATGCCGAAAACTAAAACTAAATACATGTCTCTCACCATGTACTAAACTGAAATCGAAGTGAATTAGAGATCTAAACATTAAAACAGAAACACTAAATCTACTGGAAGATAGAATAGGAAGAACTCTTGAAGGCATAGGGGTAGAAAAAAATTTATGAACAAAACTCAGACTGCACGGGAAACAACACAAAGGATCAGCACTTGAGATCACATCCTACTAAAAAGCTTTTGCACAGCAAAATAAATCACCAACAGAGTGGGGCTAAAACCCACAGAGTAGGAAAAAATTTTTGCCAACCATTCCTCAGACAAAGATCTAACATCTAGTATATAAAAAGAACTCAAAAAAATCAGATCCCCCAAATTTAGAGACCCAATCCAAAAATGGGCATCTGAAATGAATAGATACCTCTCAGATGAAGAAATACAAATGGCAAACAAATATATGAAAAAGTGTTCAATATCACTGGTCATTCAAGAGATGCAAATTAAAACAACACTAAGATTTCATCTCACTCCAGAAAGAACAGCTATCATCAAGAAATCAACCAATAACAAATGCTGGCGGGGCTATGGGGAAAAAGGAACCCTCCTCCACTGTTGGTGGGAATGTAGGCTGGCCCAACCATTGTGGAAATTAGTGTGGAGATTCCTCAAAAAACTACAACTAGAGGTTCCATTTGACCCAGCTATTCCTCTGCTTGGTATCTTCCCAGTAGAATTTAAAACATTGTACCACAGTGATATACGTGCAACCATGTTTATAACAACACAGTTTTTAATAGCTAAGTCTTGGAAACAACCCAAATGCCCAACAAGTAATGAATGGCTAAAGAAGATGTGGTTTTTCTATGTAATGGAGTATTACTCTGCCTAAAAAAAGAATAAACTTGAGATATTTATAGGTAAATAGATGCATCTTGAGAACATACTCGTAAGTGAAATAAATCAGACACACGAGTACATATCGAATTGTTTCTCTGATATGAGAAACCATAAAGACAAAAAAGTATAATAGATACTAAGTAAAAGAAAGATGATATTCAATAAGGAGGAGAATTAGAAAGGAAGGAGGGGGAAAAGAAGGAAAGGAAAAAGAAAAGAAAGGGGAGAAAGGGGGAAAATGTAAATAAAGCTAATGTAAATAGGAAAGAGAGGAGGAGTGGAGAGAGGGGTGGAGAAGAAGGGGGGAACCAAGAATGCATCATGTACAGGTACAAATTAACTATGATGAATGTGATTACTATGTATACAATGTACCGATACATGTTCTTGGTAAATAAAAATAATTAATTAATTTTTAAATTTTAAACAAAAAAGATAGCATGAACTGCATTAACTGCTAAAAACATTGAATTTTACCTGAGCCCCGTGGCTCTGGATAACAGTGGTGGTCAAGAAATACCACCACCACACCCCTTTATATTTCAAAAAATGACTTACTACAATGACTAACTATATATGATTTATAGACAACCTACAGATGACCCCTTCATCCACCTATGACAAGGCCAGATACAGACCTTCAGAAATCCCATTGTCTTATAAGTGGTAACTGAACCGTTTGTGCCCACTAACCAATATGGACAGAATATCACCAAGTTACTCAAACTTTTGAGGCCCTCTCCCTCCGCAGACCCCTGAGCTTCAGCTTACCCTTGAGGTCAGGTAAGAAGGAGGAGCTAAGGAAAGCCCTGGAAGGCAGAACAAAGTCCCCCAAGTCCCCCAAACAACCCTCCTAAGAATCAGCTGGCCACAAAAAAAAAAAAAAAGATTTTCCGCTCAACTGTCCAGTCACATCTCCCGCTGATCCCACTCCTGCCAACCTCCATTCTTTCTACTCGTGTTTACTTCTTATTAATTTTTTTATCAGAACTGTTTCAGCCTGACCTTTGAGATCTGTGTAGATGTTTCCATCAGAGCATCCAATGGAAATGGTGTCTTTCCCTCTACTGCGATGGGCCCTCATCCCCCATTGCAATAGTCTATTTAAATAAAGTCTCTCTTTACATTGTCTTTGTTTTTTGTGACACTGTTTAAAGAGTTTCTAATACTTTTTTAGAACTATATTTTTCCTCTGTCATATTTGCTTTTATTTGTGGTTTCCCTTTTATAGCTTGTAAGTATTCATCCTTGAATCAGAAGCCACATAGGTGGAGGGATCAAATCCTTTAACTGTATTAACAAGCCCCCCACATAACTCTTAGGTTAGAATGGAAATGAATAGGTAGGAGGGCTGCTTCGATATGCAAACACCTCCAGATAATCAATTCTATTCTAATATCATGCTGGCTGCGGAATCACAGCTTCTGGGGCATTTTAATTCACTTCCAGCTAACGCCTGGGGTGCTCGTGCATAACAGAGGAAAAAGAAGAAAGTAGATAAAACTCAAATACTTCATCAGATCACAGCAAGTTAAAAGTCTGGTTCTCTCAAAGTTTCATGGAATATCTTTGTCATCTCATTCCTGAACTGGCCCAAATAAAAGGTTTTTAAGTGTTCAGAAACTATTATCTTTGTATTCTTGCAAATATTTATGCTATCCTCTGAAGCTCAATAACATTTTCAAAAACAAAAGTGATGTAGGTAGACTGGCAAGTTTTTTTGTGTTTGGATTTTCGGTTTTTTGACATGGGAACTTAGTAACAAATCAAGTCATATGTAAGTTAAATTTTTCATATTAAAATTAGGCATAATCAATGGCTCACTGAAATCATAGCTAACATTGACTATGCAGGCTACACAGTGTCCATATTCACAGGATACTTTGGCTGGCTTTTTGCTCTGAAGTGTTTGGTATACCTTGTCCTGTAGCAGGATATGGAGGCCATTGAGAAATGTATAACAACTGACTTTAGGGAAAAAGATTAGGGCCTGATGTGTTGTGTTTGCCAATTTCCATTATGTAAATTTTCTTACCAAGGTTTGATTTCAATGTGACTATACTTGCAGTTAAAGAAGAGATGATCAGTAACACAGAGTTATATGTAGGATTTCTACCACAAAGACGCAATAAGTAGAAATAAACTCAAAAGCACAGATGCTAATAAAATGTAGTCAAATACAAGGAAACAAATAGTTTCAAGGAGCATATATTACCTTTGTTTTAATATGACTTTTATGTTTATAGCAGCTTTTTACAATTGCTAAAACTGGAACCCAAATATCCTTTGCAGATGAATGCAAACAAACTGGCAAAAAGGATGAACATGGATGAATGGCAAAGACATTTTGCCCAAAGAAAGTGTCAGTCTTCAGAGCTTCCACTATGCATCATGTATATAACACCTTGGAGAAAGCAAATTCACTGGAGCAGAGAATAGATCAGTATTTGCCAGAGGCTGAATGTGATGAGGGCTTGACTACAAAGTATGTGGGAGTATTTCAGGGTATTGGAACCACTCTGGGTTCTGATTGTGATGGTGGCTACATAAAACTAAATGTGTATCAAAACTCACAGGACTGTACAACCAAAACAAGTTGACTTCCTGGTATTGTAGGTATATATATATATATATCTTACAGGACATATTCTGGGGGAACATATATATGTACATATACACCCAAAAAGTATGTACACCCAAATTTCTCTTTAAAAATGCTTTCAAATGAATTTTCTACCTGAATTTCTGCCAGAAAAACTGTTTTGGGAAGCTCTGCCCCACCAGTATCCTCTGGGTCCATTTTTCCATCTGTGAAACACGACCGATCTAGAGCAGTGATTTCTCATGCCTCTTTCCTTCTCCAAATTGTGTCCCTGGGCACTCCCTCTATGGAAATGGATACATCTGAAAAGCAAGGGCTTTCAGCCTCCCCTGGGCTGTGCATCAACCAGAGCCTCTGTGCCTTTTGTCTGTCATGTGTATTGTTTTCCTGCAGACTTCTAGATTAGAATAGCTGGTCCCAAGCCACATCCTTAGGCACCTGAGGAGTCTGAACAATCTCCAACACCAAGGCCTACTGCTGAGGCCAGCACTACACGCCTGGGCCAGTGCCCCCGATGGACCTCAGTGGTGGGCCAGACCAAGGGCCTGGCTGTCATGCTGAGGGATGGTAAATAGCACACTCAAAGGGGACATCCTACACCTTGCTTTATAATCCATGAATACACAATGGAAATTCTGAAAGGATGTGAAGTCTAGCCATTCCTGAAACAGGGTTTGAAAGATCTTGACTATTTCCTCCCATCTCTGGAGGATTTCTTAAAAGAGCATTTTGTGAACAATAAAGGGTGGTGTGCATATGGCGGAAGAGTGCTGTCATGAGGATAAGTGTGCTGACCCAGGAGCAGCAGAGCAAAGAGTCACATTAGTAGCAAGAGATGCCCTTTGCACATGTGCTGTGTGCCAGGCCCATCGCAAGTGATCATTTAATCTGCCCAGCCCAGTGAAACAGGGCTGTCATTGCTTTGACAGGGAAAGAAACTGAACCTGTGAAAGGCCCCAGGTCACATGGAACAGGAATGTCAGACACGATGGAACTGGGTCCCCCCTTCCCAGCCAAAGCCTGTAACAAACCCTGAAGTTTGCCATCAAGCCTGCTATCTTAGTGTGTACCTTACAGATGGAGACTAAGGCCACCTGCCTCAAAGGCAGGCGGGAGGTGGCTGAAGGCACCTGAAGTCCTTACGGCTTAGCAATTCAGAAAACATTTTTTAAAAAGTTTTATCTTGAAAGGCTTCCTTTAAAAGCTATCCTCTGCTTAAATCCAATCTAGAAAATAAGCCTGAAGGTGGCTAGAGGTGGGAGTGAGGCTGACCTGCGGCTCCCTGAGCTGTCAGGGATATTTGGAGCCATGAATCCACTTATCTAGTATTTAATATGGAGATACAGAGCTTGGTGTGGTGCCTGTCTCTGGCTTTGCTTTCCAAGCAATACGGTGGGATTCCTGCTGACTCGGTTCTGGGTGGCCAGCCTGGGGGAGGGCTATTGGGTTCCAGGCTTGCCACAGGCCTCAGATCCGCTGGGAGGCCCATCGGAGTCTTTCCAGCTGTCCACCTCCTCTCTGGCCAGGTGTTCCCCGAATAGGAATCTCGCATTCACCATCCCAAATTTAGTGAGTTTTATTCTTCCAAGACATGGATTCTAAGGTTAAAGCCTGCAGTGACCTTCCCTCTTTTCTTGCCCTTACGAAAGGCATCGTCTGATTTTCTCCACCGACAGCAGCCGAACGCTGCAGCTCAGAGCCTCGCGGGGCCAACGGCAGAACCGGCCTCTCGCGCGGGGCCGGGTGGCCAGGACGCCTCACAGCTTGCCTCGGATCAACCGACGTCCTCCAGATATCAGGGATCGCACCCCCGGGGTCTAGCCAAAGCCCTTGTTGGACCGGACGATGGGCAGCAGGACGGACACTGCTGGTATTTCATGCGATAAGCAAGACAGAGGGCGCAGGGCGCGCGGACCTAGATCGTGGGTGCCGCGAACTTGCTTGCTCCTGGCAGCTACCCCGTTGCTGATGTACAGGCTGCCGGCTATTCATGAGAGGCCGCCTGCGATGGCCCTGGAGGCACATAGCCCGGCAGAGGCGAGGCGAGCATCTTTCTGCGGGGCTGAATCCGCCGAAAACTCCCAACCGTCAGCCAGCGGTTGGTTCCGGCAGCAACCAGCAGCGAAGTCTCCAGAAGGAGCCTGAGAAAGAGAAGACGGGTCACAGCCTCGGAGCCCCAGCTTCCAGGGGACAGCACTCGGCAGGTCCGGTCCGGGCAGCAGCCTGGCTCCCGCCTGGCCCCGGACACTGGAGTCCGGTGGTCTCTACTCTGCCCACCACAGCGCTCACTGAAGTCTGTATTGAATTTTGCAGAGCGTTTTAAATACAGTTTGGTGACTCCCTCCAATCTTCTCAGAGTCTGAAATGTAGTTCGTTATTTACTTTAAGCACAAACAGAAGAAAACCCCTTTAGCCTACCACAGTAGGTACTAAATTCAGGACGAACACTGTTGAAAGCGAGAGGTTTCAGCATTGGAGTCCATCCTAATGGAAATACTCTCTCAGGAAAGCATTAAGATGGGCACATCCTGGCCACCTGGATATGTGAATAGGGCTACCCAAACAGCTCTCCTCTGAAGGGCAGATGAAGGGCTCCTCAAAACCCCTCCAGGAGTCAGAGGAGATACATCCTCAATCCCTGGAAGGCTTTATTGACTCTTCAAGAGGCATCTACTTCTCCAGGAAAGCAGCTCTTCCCACTGACTAATCGCTGTCAGGTGTCTGGACAGTCACTGCATGCTGTTGAGGTCATTGTTACTTAGAATTTATGATTTGCCAACCACCACACAGAAGCTTCCTTCGCCGAGAGTGTGACCCTGTCCACGCCTCCATTTTAGATTCCTTGCCTCCAGGACCGCGAGAGAATAAAGCTCTGTTACAGTTGTAAGCCACTCAGTTTGTGGTACCCACTTATGGTACCCACTTCGGAAACAAATGTACTCTCCAATCTTTGACTCTTGGAAACATACCTTAATGCAAGCAAATGAGAGGGGCAATAGCGGCAATAGGGACAGGCTTGAATTCACTCTATATACAAAGTAATTTTCCAAACCTCACGATTTTAAATGAAATTTGGAAACAACTTGCAGCACCCTTCCTGATGAAGCACTCTCCTGCCGGAACTAGGAAGTGTTAATCTCACCCATCACTTTCCTTCTACCAAGAAAATGGTGACCCAAGAAGCCAAATGGCTCCCCAAAGTGATACAGAAACTCCCCTGTGTGCTCCTCCTCACGCCTGGCCCACTCTGTTCTAGCCAACTTCTCTGAACACAAGTAGAAAAAGACCACATAAAGAAAGCAAAAGATACTTGGTCATGGCTTACATCAGTCCCCGAATTTTGCCCTCTATCTCCAGTTTAAATCATTACATGCAGGATAGCTGAAGGTTGAAGCAATAGGCAATTCTGCTCCTAATTCTGCCTTCAAAGGCAAATAAAGAGATTCATTTAGGCTGCTCTACAGACTGAATGACCCTTCAGTGTGCTGGGATTCGGATGTGACACAGTATCTGTGTCAGGGCACAGATCCTGGGCAGGGGAAGAAGAGCGCCAGTGCTTTGCCACTGCTGTGAAAAGACTCCCATTGATTATTAAACCCTCCTTGGGTAGGAAGACCAAGATCTTGGTGGATCATCAAGAAGTCTCGATTTAACTTTGAAGAGGGTGGTTTCTTTGCACCTCAAACAAAACTCTTGGGGCTGGGGATTTAGCTCAGTGATTAGAGTGCTTGCCTTGCAAGCACAAGGGCCTGAGTTCGATCCCCGGTACCACAAAAAAAAAAAAAACAAAAAAGCTCTTCTGCAGTCTTCAAAGATAGCCAAGCTAAAATGTCAAAAACCGGAACATGAAGAATTGATAAGTGCAATTAGCTAACATCTTTAGCCTGAATAGATGTCCTTCTGGTTAAGATGCCCTTCCAGCAAGAGGACTTTGCTGGCCCAGATTCTTCACCATAATAATCTCATTTGTTTGCTACCTGCCTGCTAATTTAATTTTCATTCGTGTTCCTAAAAGCAATAAATCTCCTACATTTTAGAGAAAATCAACAAAGTTATATGAAAAAAAAAGAAGCTCGTCTGTCAATAAGAAGTTCCTGTCCACTCAGAAAGAATTTGGAGACTTACATAAGTAAGCTAAGCTTTCAAATGGCACCTCAGAGGGAACCCAAATTACTCACCGAGTGAACAAGTACCAGAGTTCAAGACTGAAAACCTGAATTACATCAGGATAACCTCCCTAAGACATGAGAAGAGGGAATAGGGAGCCCTGCTGGGAGATGACAAGGACCAGCAAAGCCAGCAGATAAGAATTCTGTTCCCAGAGACTACTGTGGTATCTATATGAAAGGAAAATGTGAGGGCCAGGAGGCAGGCTGAAAAAAGACCATGAACAGAATTGGGAGGAAGCAAGCAGGGTATAGACAATTCCTTTTAATCAAATAAAAAATTAAAGCTATGACAAGGTATTTTTCTTTTTTCCTTTTTTTTTTTTGTGTTGTTTTGTTTGTACGTTTGTATGTTTGCAGTGCTGGAGATGGAACCCAGGACCTCACACATATTAGACAAGTGCTGTACTGCTGAGCTGCACCCTGTCTAATAAGATATTTTTTCTTAATGTACATAGCTGAGTTTACAGGAAACCAAAAGGATGACTTGAGGTCTGCCAACTCATGTGTTCTCCAAACCGCTTACCTCCCTGGCCAGTCACATCTCCTGTTACTACTTCTAGTCTGTGACTATGTCTGTCCTGCCCACAACTCTGATAAGTACTCCAAGTACCTACTGCCCACTTTATTGCTATGGCTGAGGGGATCAAAAGCAGACAGTTGAGCCAAGAGGGGGTTGTCTAAGCGGCACCCATCAAAATACTAAAGAATTAAATTGAGAGCTATCCCAGCTGTATTCAGTGGGTACACTGTAATTGAACTAAAGAGCCAAATGGAAACTGACTGAGTGCACCATTTTGATGCAGGTAAATGTGTGATTGGAAGATCTGCTATGCAGAAAAAGAGAGTGGATGGGCATAAAGAAAGAGGTGCTTAGGCCCCTCGGTCTAAG